>APFE031569418.1:67458-87431 GCA_000404065.3 Pinus taeda
AAATAATATTATATTACATTATCAAATTTTAGAGGGAAAAAATAAAAGAAATATTTTTTCAACTCGTATTTTAAAATTATCACCCTATGGGTTTACTCAAATTTCAAGTGGAAACACACGTTGGATACAAAATTTGGTTCCTCATCTAATGAGTACCCATGTTCCATACTTTCTATGGACCCTACTACACAAAAAATGATAAATACATTAAACACATCATTGCAATCACGTTCCTTTCAAGTATTTCTCATTTTTCATGTAGCATGATCCATCAAAAGTATGCAACAAGGGTACTCCTTGGATAACGATATCAATTTTGCATCCAATGAGTACTCCCACTTGAAATTTGAGTAAAACCTTAGGGAGATAAGTTGACAATACAAGTTGAAAAGGTAGTTTTATTTTCTATTATTTTTTAATCTTTTTACTTTTTTCCTCTGAAAATGGTGAATCATCCCCCATGGTTGACATCATCATCTTGAATCCTATTGGTTCTTATAAATTTTATTTTGGTTGTACATTTTTCTCAGGAGGCTCGTTTTAGACCTCAAAATTCCCCTAATGTTTTTTTCTTTCTCTGGGATTGGTTCCTGGTGTATATCCTCTTCCTTTTACGTTTCTTGATCCTTTTCTTCCTCCTCTTCATAGCCTATGTAAAATAATTTCTTCTAAGCACACTTATGACCTTTAGTGTATTTACTATCACAACTGTAACAAATCCCTTTTGCTCTTTTTTCCTCCTATTGTTGTGGTGTCAAAATTGTCGGTTGTGGAAGGCTAGGAGAAACAACACTTCCATATTTATAGTTGTGAGTGGTAGACATCCTTGTTTCCATAATTTTTCTTTCCACTTTTCTTGCCATCTTGAATGTCTTCTCTAATGAATCAGATTCCTAAAGGTGATCCTGATGTTGGATGTTATCCTTTAAAGTCGCTATGAGACATCAATCATATGCTCCTCTAGAATATCATTTTCCTTGATATTCAATTTTTGGATGTTCCCAATGTGCTCTTCCATTGAACCCTTTTGTTTGAGATTTATCAATTGGCTAAAGAAGGTGTTTCTCTTTGTATCCTCGTAATGTGCTATCATTTCCTATGTAAAAATTAACCATGTGACAAGAGGTTTACAAGAAAAAATCCATTGATACCATATAAGCTGATTGGATTCTAAATACAAAGATGCAATGTGTACCTTTTGTGTGTGTTGCACATTATGGAGATCAAAATATTGCTCCATCTGTAGTATCCATGTTATCGGATCCTTGCCATCAAACTTCCTCATATCGGTCTTTGGAATATGGTGGGTCTTCAATCCAAATTTAGAGTCTATGAAATCATGACCAACATTCCTTTTTTTCTCATCATGAGTTTCATCAAATACCTTTTCACCATTAGGAAATATTTCTTGCAGCAACTTTGTCAAACCTTCCATGTCTACTCTTAAACCATTCTTCAAATCTTCCATGTTTCCTTTCATTTTTTCTTCTATGCCATCTTTCAAACCTTCCATGTCTAACTTTAAACCATTATTCAAACCATACATCTTAGCTTCCATTTCATTTTTGGTTACTCTTTGCGCAAGAGAAATTTGTTGTACTTGGTCTCGTAATTTGGATATATCATGTTGCATTTCTTCCTCTTCTTCATGTATCATAGAAGAGATTTCTGGTTGCTTACTAGGTGTGTCCATTTTTTTGTTTCAAGGAATTTTTAAATCAAACAGTGATATCTATGCTTCACTATTCCCTTTGAATCACTTCAAACTAATTTTTCAAACAAAAGTTATGCAAAATTAAAAAACAATACACGCTTTTTTCTTGCTTTTTAGGAGCTAGTATTGCAGTTGTTGTATCTCTGTAATTGTGAATATCTAATATTTGAAATTCTATCCTGTAGTAGCCCTTTGAGACCTCCTTCCAACCCAACAAGTCAGACCAATATTTTATTCTTCAAGAAAGTGTTATTCCCAATCTCCCTTGATGGCCTAATTATAGACGGGTTCAGTAGAGCGAAATTGTACGGTATTCCACGTGTCATTGTTTCAAACATCATCCCTAAAAATGATATCCAAAAAACTATAGTTTTTCCTCTTTCTATCACATTTTATGAAATTAAATCTAATGCTCAAAGAGAAAGGTATGATGATTTTCCCTAGGTCACCTGTTTGAGATGGAATTATGGGGCCTGCAAAAACCCTAACTTCCTTAGATCATATCCCAGAAAATATAATGAGAAAAGATCTAAAATTTGTACATTAAGTTCACCAAGATTTCGGCTCCACATGGTTGCAATTTTAGCTTCTGAAGCTTCATAGAAAAAGTTATAGCAAAAATTCCGCGAAAACATGTTTGAAGTAGCGAAACTCTAGAATCCAAAGCTCTAATACCAAATTTTATGCAACCAACTCACAAATAGATAGATCAATGACTTAAAAATTATCCTCTTCGATGGGGAAACCCCCTTTACATTACATAAATGAACAATTCTTGGATGATGCAAATGATAATAGCTCCTTTGTATATATATGAGTCTAAGGGGTCACAATATAATTAGAGCCTGCATAACAATAATAATGTAAGGGCACAACAATAACAATAATGGGCTTCACTAACAATAATAATAAGGGTGATACATTAGTAGTATAGGGTCCTAACAAACTATAGTATACCATCTTGCTAGTCATCTTTGATATTCTTCCTACAAGTATACCATGTTAGCTAAACTAGAACATAATATAATCAACATAAATCAGTATAATTCTTGAGAGGATATCTTGTCTGCAATATCAACCATATTGGAACAATACATGTATAAACATAATCATAGAAACATATAGATATCATCCTAATCATAGTCTAGAAATCGGTGTGTGACCATAAAGATCACATACCATGCCCTTGTTCACGAAAACTATAACCATGTCAGTGTATGCATAATCAACATATGTACGAAATGAATGCATACACAATACATACAAACACTGACATGCATAACCTATACATCACGGACCTACACTCATGACAACCACCTCCAAAAACAAACCGTCCACTTTCACATGGCGACACAAATGCAACCACAACCAACACCATGCATACAAAACAAATGCGTAGGCCACAAGTATATAGAACACATATGCACCAAATATGAATGCATGACCAACACACCACCCATCTAGTCCAAGGGGTGAAACATGCTATGATACGACTCTGTAACACCCTGCTCCCACATTTACCCAAGTTAACTATTCTGCTAGGGTAGACATGTGACAAGAGGATACTATGATTTAATTCAAATCCCCATGTATAGTTAAGGAAGTGGAATTGAGAAAACACAACCAACCTGACCTTCTACACATGATACAGAACCTCCAGGAGCTAATCTACCAGTCCAAGTGACCAACCCCTAAGGAAAACCAAAATATTATTGATCTAGAGCCTAAGTCGCTCCCATGACATGGCCATGCATACGACTAGAGCCCTCTAGTCTATCTCACAACAAGGAGATGCAAGCGATTGGGGTCTTTTTCAGCTAGTTCAAAACCTATGACCCAATATTTTGTGCTACATTTTAAGGGCCAGCTCTCAGGTCACTGCTCAAAACTTCATGAAACTTTTAGACATGAAAAGTAACATTGAAACAATGATACAAATGAAAATACTTGATTGGACCCCTACTAGACATGATAGGCATTTTCATCAAACATGTCATAAATAGGCAACCTACAAGTCATAACAACAGATTCGAGCATAGGGGTCTCATACTTATTTGAGAATCTCTAAGAAGCATTGATCCTTATCACATTAGCTGCATTATCATCTCTTAATTCACATATTCATTGTTCATTCATTTACAAATTGAAACATGATGAGAGCCATCCATTATCATGTCACAAAACATGCTCATAACCAACATATAACCAACATAAATAACAATGATATAACAACCATACAAACCAAATATGAACCAATATATTTACACATAAAGCACTAGAAGAAGGATATCTTATTAATGAATGTATAGGTTGACCAAGTATGGGACTTCCATGAACCATCCAACCATAGACTAGGTTGAACCAAATACCTCTTTCAACTAGTCACCCCCATGCCATATTCCAAGCATGAATGTGGGATCTCAATGAACACGTCTGAAAAAACAAAAATAGGGCTTCCAGAGGCCAACCACCTCAACCCTCAACCAGTGATTCCACCTCATGTCGGATATCACTAACCATCAGCAAATTGGTCTCTACCCAAGTTATCCAGTGTTTTAGAGTGTTTGTTCCAACTAAGTCTCTAGGACTAATAACTCAACCCACATTTGTTAGTGAGCTCTAGAGGCTTTGTCCAACCAAGGATCCAGGACTAGTAACTCAACCCACCAAGGGATCCAGAGCATTTGTCCAACCAAGGCTCCATGAATAGTAACTCAACACAAGATGTTACAAGGCTCTAGATTATTTGTCCAACCAAGTCTCCGGGAAGTAATAACTCAACCCACAACCAAAGGAACATGAGAACAAACTAGAAAGAAAAAAAGTAAAACACAAAATACCATGGCTCTCCAGGAAATGGTAAAGGCTAAGTAAATCCTTCATCAACCCAGGAATTGTTCCATGCCAATGATAGATCATAACCAAATAACCACATTCATATTCCATGCATGCCAAAACTAGCAAGGAAATCATACACATAACTCAGTACCTGCAAGAAAAACCTTATGTAACTATTGATCTCGATGTCCTTACATTTTCATTCTATTGTTTTACCTTCTTTCTCTAAAGCTCCAAGTATGACACAATCCTCTAAGAGTGCTCTAAGAAAACTCCAAGTGTCCAAGAGTATGAGAGAGAGAGAATAGAGAGAGAGCTCCAAAACTGAACTAACAAAAGTTTGTCAACTAATCCTCAAAAGCTTTTTTATTAATGAGGCCTCTATTTTATTCCATTTTCCATAATTTTCCTTCATTTTCCTCCTCACATGCAACGTGTGACCTCTCACCTTCCTTCTCTCCTAATTTCCAATATTTTCATAAATAAAATGTCAATTAATGTCTCATGCCTTTCGAAATCCATTATTGTTTCCTTTGCTAATTTCCTTGGCCATAATTAATCACAAGTGATCCCCATCACTATGTTTTTTCCCAACAAAAAGCTTGGAAAACGTGCCCCATGACCATGGTGATTATTTTAGCTTTCTTAACTTTATTACATGGAAGTTTCACCGAGGTTGTTACATGAAATTTTATTGCATGGAATTTTAGCCTCCAAAATAGGCATGACTTTAGATTTATGTGTACCATAGCTTTATTCTTGACATTTAACCTCAATAAGGATGGGTCACTACAATTAGGACGGGCCTAAAACACATCCTTCCACACCATAATTTTACCCTCTCTATATAGATTTCAAATTTGGCCTTCAAAGGGGAAAACATTTGACCCTCGAGAATAGGTCTGTAATAACCCTTATAACGAAGACAATAAGCCTTCAAAAGGTTTTCCAAATATCCTTTGAAAATAAGACAAAAAACCTTTCCAAAATAAGAAAAAATACTTCACAAAAAGTCTCTCCAAATCAACTCCTCTTCTCTTCTAGTTCATGAAGTATGAACTTTATAACTCTTTCTTTCCTTTGCTTGTTTGAATAGATATGAACTTGCTTTAGTGAGTGACTTAAAATGCTTCTTCTTGCACCTATTTATAATTCATTAAGGGTGTAATCTAGGTCGAATTGTCCATTGTTTAGGCCAACTTGTCAACTAGATGGATTGTCTTGTGCAACTGAAAGAATGTATAATAAATGTTCACAAAATAATTTCTCCTCAATCATGAGGAGTTATAGAGATTACCATATAATGTTGGAAATGTATCAAAATAATATTTTCAACCATATATTTAATGGTCCCATTTTATCTACATAAATTGAGTAAAAGTGCATTAAAAAATTGGGTATCTAAATAGGGCATCAAATTACAAAAATAATATTTCGATATGTAATATTTGAATATGCATATTTCTCTTTCATTTGAACAATCTTTCACCTCAATGAAAACTTAATTTAACAATCTCCTCCTTTGTTGTTGAAAATTACCATCATACTCCCCCTATCTTTGTTCTTCTTGACATTTCGCTCCCCTTTCACATCAATGAAGGGTAAGCCCCCCTCACACTTTCTCTCCCCTTTTTTTCTTTAATGAATATGGTGCGAATCAATTTGGGGTAGAAATTATGCCTAGCTTCTATTTGATATAATCAAATGTCTCTCTAGGAAGTGGTTTGGTGAATATTTTTGCAATATGTTCCTTTGTCCCAAAATGCTCTAGCATGATATTGTTTTCTATGACTTGCACCTTTATAAAGTGAAACTTGATAGGAATATGTTTGGTCTTGGAATGCATCATTGGGTTCTTGGATATGTTTATTTTACTAGTGTTATCACAAAGTATCAAAATAGGCTCAACATATTTCACTTTTATGCCTTGCACGATTCACTTCATCTATAGGACCGGAGTACTACATGTTGTTGTAATATATTCTTCTTCTATTGTAGACAAGGATATTGAACATTGTTTCTTGCTAAAGTAGGATATGAAACAATCTCTCAAGCACAGGGATACTCTAGTTGTAATTGTTTTTTCATATTTACTTCTTGCCCAATGTACATTTGTGTAAGCTTCCAATGTTATTTACTTTCCTTTCAAATACCACAACCTAAATATTTTTGTTCCTTAGAAAGATTTGAAGATCATTTTCATTGTTAGAATATGAGTTTTCTTCGATTCGAATTAAAATATTGAAAACTATCCAACTGCTTGCATTAAAAATGGTCTTAAAGTTATCACATAGAGTAGGCTACCAATAATTCATCTACATTCTTTAATCTACTAGCTTCGATTCATATTATTTTCTCAACTAGCGTCTGGTGACCATAATAATGCGAATAGGTTTGCAATCTTCCATTTTAAACTTTGTCAGCATCTTTTTGATATACTTGGTTTGAGAGATGAAAATTCCTCCATTTAGCTAGGATATATGGAGCTGCACAAATAAATTCAACTCACCAAGAAAATATATTTCAAATTCATTCTACATATCTTTAAATTTTCTGACTTAATCTATCATCATCACTTCCAAATCTGATGTCAGAAATGTAAACTTCAATGATGATCATATTTTCTTGGTCTTGTTTTATGGAGAGATTATTGGCTACAATTTCCTTTATGAATCCTTATTACTACAAATTCCTATCCAATATTGAGTACCAAACTCTATTGGATTTCTTAAGTCCAGATAGGGATTTCCTCAATCTAAAAACATAGAATTCATATTATGATAATAGGAATCCTTTTGGTTTTGTATGTATACTTCTTCTTCTAGCTCTTCATTAAGAATAAATAATTTTACATCGATCTGATAAACTTTGATTCTTTTGGATCATGCATAGTCTAAGAGCATTCAATTTTCTTCCGTTCTAGCTACCAGAGAAAACAATTCTTCAAATTTTATCCCTTCAACATTGGCATATCCTTTTCACACTAGCCTTGATTTATTTTTTGGTCACCTTTTCGATCTTCAAATATCTTGTGTCTAAGACCCTTTTTTACAAATCACATTTTTTGTCTTATGCCTTAGAAAAACTCCCCATGTCTCACTCTTCTCAATTTGATTTAGTTCTTCTTCCATGGCCTTGATCCAATTTTCATCATTTCTAGCTTCCTCGACATTACTTAGTTCAATTGTGGACAATAGTGATAAATTCCCTTGCTTCAGTGTTTTTTACCTTCTTCCATTTTCTACTTCTACACTCTTCTCCCTAATGATTTTTTATGTTCGATGATTCTTCTGGTATCAACATTTAGGTACCCTAGAAGGTGTCTAAAAATATTTTTCATTATCTTCTTCTTATTATTATTCCTTTTCGATGACTCTCTTCTTGGTGTTCCTCTCCTTCTTCTTCCTCTTGCTTTAGTTCTTCCTCTTCCTATTCTTCAAATATGGGTGGAATTTTTCTTTCCTTCCTAGTCTTCAACAAGTTTTCTTCATCAAATTTCTACATTGATGCTTTCCACTATCTTGTTGAGTCTAAGATTGTAGCACTTGTAAGATTTTATTGTAGATTTGTACCCAACAAGTATGCCTTCATCTTTCCAGGAATCAATTCATAAATCTTGGTCATCCCTCTTTATGAAACATTTTTTTCCAAATATTATGAAATGATTGACACTAGTTGGTCTTCCCTTCCATAATTCATAGGGAGTTTTTTCATTATTGTTCATGAGTAATACTTTATTCAAAATGTGAACAATTGTATGTGCTTACTATATCCAAAAGATATTACTTAGCTTCAATTTGTGCAACAAAGTTTTGGCCATCTCTTCTATGATTTTGTTCATTATTTCAACAACTCCATTTTTTTTACGGGTTCTAGAGGTTGAAAAGTGTCTTCTTATTCCATGTTCTTCACAATATTCATTGAATTTATTTTAAGTAAATTATGCTCCATTATCTAATATCAAGCATTTTATTTTCAAATTAGTTTCATTTTTAATAAGTTCCTTGAATATTCTAAAATTTTCAAAAGTTGATGACTTATTTTTAAGAAAAAAAACATGGGTCATCATTTCGTAGTCATAAAACAGAAACATGAATTATTGTTCACCATCTAGTCATTTCATTCTTGTTGGCCCACATATATTAAGATGTACAAGTTCCAATGGTTTTTTCATGGAATATTCCTTATTTTTTATCTCAACTCTTGCTTGTTTTCCATGTTGACAATCCTTGCACATATTCTTCAAAGGATTTGTAATTTCAAGCATATTCCTTACAACTTCCTTCTTGCTAATATTCACAATATTTCCATATTGTATATGCCCCAATATCCTATGCCAAATCCAACCTTCATATTCCTTTCCAATGCAACATCTTTCCTTTCCAGTCTCATTTAGGATGTATATGTTGCTTTGAGTTCTTATTATTATTGCAACCAATTTCCTTGATCCTTATTTCATTATCTAACATTCTTTTGAATTGAATAGATGTATGTGTATCTAATCAAACATTTGTCTAACACTTTGAAAACTATGTTTCATATAGTCAAGAAGTAAAATATTTTCTACCACCGCATCTTTACTTCCAAGGCTAATTATGCCTTTCCCTATAGTTTTGGTAGAGTTTTCATTATCAAAAGTGATAAATTATTCTTTTCCTTTATTCATTGTTACAAATATATTTTTGTCTCCCTTCATATGCTTTGAGCATCCATTATCAATATACCATTGACTTCTTCTACTTTGGGCTTGTAAAGCATGACCACATTCCTCAAATGTCAAGTCTTCCTACTTATTTTTCCAAGTTATTGGTTATTCCCCAATATGATGGAAATGAAGCTACTTTGTATCCTTTGAAGGGTCTATCAAATTGCTTCTACAAGTTCTAGCTATGTCTCCAAAATTATTGCATTTGTAACATTCAATTTCATAACTAAGAGCACCGAAATTATTATAATTCATGTTAAAAACCTCACATGGTTTTTTACCATAAGTTCCTTCATAGTAGTTCTTGGGGTTTTCGTAGCTATTTTTGTATTCCTCTACATAATTATGCCCAAAATTCTTACAAGAATACACTCAAAAAAAAATATTTTGGTACCTAAGTGTAGGTGGTCTTCCTGATGATGTTGTCCTTCTGAAGTCATGATTTTGTTCTTAAATATTATTCATTTTTTCTTGTTGCATGTCCTCCCTTGGTGGCATGCATTCTTACCTCTTCATAGAATGCATAAGTGTATCAACATGTATTCTTTTCTTTAATTCATTTCTTATCATCATAGAGCTTGAACCTATATCAATATTATTTTGTTTATATCCTCTTCCAGACTTGTCATTAAATGGTTTCTAATTTTTGATAATTCCATCCAATAGTTTATTATTGTTGTCAAAGTTATAATGGATATCCTTCCTCCTTAGCCCCTTCCTCAAGTTGACTATCTCAACTTTTAGATTCTTGGTTATTCTCTCATTCTCTTCTAGTTGTCTCGTGAATGTTTCTTCAATCACTCTGGCTTCTTGTAATTATGTTTTTAGATTTATCATAGCTTAGTTAGTATCTTTAGAGTTCTTTTAGGGAATTTGTAAACATAATTTTTTTTTTTTACCTCTTCCTTGAGTATGAGATTGTTCTTCCTTATTATTCTAAGCTCATTTACGGTACTAATCAATTATACTTCAAAATCTACTTCTCCTTCGACTTTTTTGTGATTCCATTCATATGTTTGAAGAGTTCCATTTGATTATCTAAAGCCATGAAGAGCACTCTATTAGAATAATGGTCACTCTCATCATATGAGCTACCACCTTCTCTTCAATAGAAAATTTTCATCTTGAAGAATTTTCCCTTGTTGTTTCCTTTGTTTCTCTTCAGGTATTTATTTTATTTCTTATTATTTTCTCATCATTATTTGACCCCTTCGAAAAAAGGACATTTAGAATAATAATGACCCATTCTACACTTTCAAAACATTTTAAAGGGCACTTACCTTTATATTTTCTAGTTTCTCTTTTCAACTTTATCATAAAGTTGGCTTCTTCCTCATTGTTTAAATCATCACTACAACTAGAGCTTGTTTTTGACTTTCGCTTCTTCTTCCTTGTCTTCTTGGAGACCTTGAACCACTTCCCTTTTAGATTTATTTTCCTATTTTGTCCTCATTTCATATGCTGTAAGATTTCCATGTAGCGCAACCATACTCAATGTAGCTATATCCTTTATTTCTTATAAAGTTGGTATTTTAGTATAGAATCTCATTGGGAGAGATCTTAGTATATTTTGAAAAATGATTGTATCTATGATGTTCTCTCAAAGTCCTTGCATAGTATTCACGGTCTTATTAACATGGAGAAATTAAGTTGCAATGTCTCCATCTTCCTTCATCTTCAAGTGTTAAAATTTTCCTCTAGAAGTTTGAAGCTTAGCCTCTTTGACCTTTTAATCTACTTCATACACATTCTTGAGATTGTTTGATATTTCCTTTGCTGATTCCCAACACAACTTTAAAAAATTCAGATCCTATCACCCTTCCTAGAGTGGCATAAATAGCCTTGGAATTACATTCCTAAAGCCTTCTTCTAGCCATTTATGTTGGAATAGAAGCGATTACCTTGTATTAATTTATAACATCTTTCCAAACATCAACTCCTTATGTGTGTAAGAATAATTTCATCCTTATGCTCCAAAAGGAATAAGTTTTTCCATCAAACAACGGAAGACCATATTTAGTGTATTCTTCTTTATTGTCCATGATTCTTACTAAGATATACCTTCTAGTGGTCAAATTGTTTATGAAGGAACCCGAACTGATTCCAATCGTTGGAATATTCAACAATACTGAGAGGGGGGTGAATATGTTCTAATTTTTTTTTATCTTCAAAATTTTGTAAATGCATCCACAAATATAAATAAAATAAAATAAATATACAAGGCATAGATAGTTTTACGTGGAAGCCCAAAGTAGGAGAAAACCAAGGAATATATATAAAGAGTATATTCAAAATTATTAGCACCAAAACTTGTATAAGAGTCAATAATAGTAAAATAAAGTCTACCCCCATAGTAGTTGCTCCTTTGACCTTCACACAAGTACTTGGTTTCCCAAACACAAACTTCATAGCAATAGAACTTCCTTCAACAAATGATCCCACAACTCGACCTCTTGATTATAAGAAATAAACCTCAATAGTCCCCAAACAAAGACAAAAAATTTGAATTGAATGCACCTAAACTCAACCCTCAAGCAATAAAAACATAGCTTGCAAAACACTACCTCATCCATAGGGTCTGGCCTCCTTAGTAGAGAATAGTGTTAGATATAAAAAATAGACTTAAAACTCCCCTTCAAACACACAATAATTTGGCCCTGAAACTTGGTCTTTCATACCAAAATTCAACCCTCAAGATTAGCTATGAAATTAGCCTTCTAACCAAGACCAAAAACCTTCAAAATGTGTACCAAACATCCTTTCCTAGAAATTTGCTCCAAATTAGCTCCTCTTCACTTTTGGTTCATGAGGTATGAACCTAAGAACCCCTTCTTTTCTTTGATAGTTTGAACAAATCCAAAATTCCTTGAGTGTGACTTAAAATTCTCCCTCATATGCATATTTATAGTGCATTTAGGGACTAGACTAGGTTAACTTGTCCATTGGATGGATTAGCTTGTGAAGTTAGTAGAATGTATAGTGAATATTCAAAAAATCATTTCTCCTCAACTGTGAGAAGTTATAGGGAGTGTCATATACCATTGGAAAGGTATCAAATTAATATTTACAACCATATAAGTTGTACTTGCATTTGAGTTAGGTAAATGGAATAAAAATGCATTCAAATATGGGGTATACAAATGGGGCATAAAAATTCCAAAAATAATATTTCGAAATATGATATTTATATGTAACGTTTTCTTTAATTTGGACAACCTTTAGCAGTGATCAATGCTAAATTATTTCAAAAAGATTTAATTATGCATCGAATGGGTGTCTACATTTGACATTTGAGTAAATCTAGGAGGAGATAAGATGAAAATACAATAAAAAAGTAGTTTCATTCTTTTCCCTTTAAAAAATATTTAGCTCTAAGGATGACATCATCATCTTGAATCCTATTGGTTCTTTCAAGTTTTTTTTTAATAACTTTTTAGTTGGATCACCCCTTTTACCTCAAAATTCCCCTAATGAGTCAACTAAATTTTCACCATCATACACGACTCTAGCGCTATAACTGCTAAAACATTTCCTTAAATACCTCATCCTGTAAATATACCTCTACATAAGCATCATGTGTGAATGGATCCATGTGTATAAGAGTTCCAATACTATGATATTTGATGTGGGTGGCCTTGAAAATATGTAAGAAACCATGTTTATGTTTCCCCTCTTATACTTGATCGCTAAGTGAAACTACTTTAAAAGCCCCATCAATTTGGATGCATAGTTTCTTGTAGCTTTCTAGGACTATAGATATTGTAGTGGCTGGTGGTATGTGTGGATCACTATCTCCTTTCTCATTGGATAGTGTTTCCACTTATTCATAGTTTGCAAAAGGGCATAAATCTCCTTGCCATAGGTAGATTAGTTGAGATCTGCACCATGAAATACTTCAAAACAGTAGCATATAGGCCTTCCTCCATGCATTAAGACAACTACCATATCATACCCACTTGCATTTGTCTCCACATTGAAGGGGTGCAACAAGTTCAGTAATGCCAGAATTGGTACTTAATTGATATTTTTCTTTAACTTCTCAAAGGTTGTCTACCAACCCTTTCTCCACTGAAAACGTTTTTCCACTTGTAATGTGTAATTGCATGGAGTGGTGGTACTACTACTAAAATCAATGCTATGAATTTCCTCAAGTACCATGTTTCCCCAACGAAAATCCTAACCTCAAAAACATTAGTAGGCATCGACCTCTTCACAATGGCCTCCATTTCGATAAGATGTATCTTAAGCTCCTTTTCACCTATCACATTCCCTAGATACACCAAATACTATTATGCAAATTAACACTTCTTAATAGTTTCCAACAATTGGTTCTTCTTTAAACTCTTTGGCACCTGCATCAAATGTGAGATGTTCTCCTCCTAGGTAGAACTGTATACCAATATAACATTGAAATAGACAATAAAAAATGAATCTATAAAAATGCACCATATTTCATTCACTAACCTCATAAATTTAGTTGCTTCATTTCTTAGGCCAAATGGCATGACTAACCATTCATATAAAACTTTCGTAGTTTTGAAGGTATTCTTCTAGTTATCTTATTCTCTGAATTGACCTTAATGATATCAAAACTTTATGTCCAACTTGGTGAAGTATTTTGATAGTTTCCATTGATCTGCCATATCATCTATCTGGGTAGGGAGTACATGTTCTTGAGTGTAATTTTGTTTAACACCCTGTAATCTATACACATCTACCAAGCCCCATACTTCTTTAAAGTAAATGATGATCTGTGACCTATGCGGTGATGTAATCAACCAAAGGACAATTTGTTCCAATAGTTGTTGCAACTATTTCTTCATCTCACTTGATTCTATAATATATTGATTGTATAGTGCAATGTTTAGAAATGAGAAGTCTAGCAATAGCTAGATTTCATGTTCCACTTCCCTCTTGGGTGGTATCCCTTTAGGATCTTGTAATACATACCTACATTCTTTTAAAAACTCTTCCAGGTGTTGTTTCTATTTATTAATGCACCCTTATAGGGATGACTTTTCTCTCATTGACTCTTCTAGAGACTATTTTTCTTCTAAAAATAATTAAACACACTTATTCTTAGAACCAAATAGTTTAATGATTTATTTTTCACTTACCAAAGAAATTTTGGACTTTTCCTTGTGCATGTTGATGGTTAAGTATTTTCCATCCTTGATGAGGTGGTACTAGTTGGCTCTTCGTAAGAAGATTATATATTACATGCACATATAGGGACTTACAAACACCACTCTACATACATCAAGTGGAACTACATCTAGTTCTACTTCAAATATAAAATTATCATTGATAACAAATATAATCTTGCATTGTTTTTTATGCTTAATTCCACATCCTTATTTACCCATCCTAATGGATATAGGCTTGGATGATCAGAAAATTCTAATCCAAATTTGTTGACCAGCTCTTCTACAATGCTATTCTCATGTGATAGTAAGTTGAGAAGAGCATCAATATTCACCTTCTTAACCTATATATTTGTATGGAAGAGTGTGATATTTTCATTCTCTTCTTTTTGCTGAAAGCTACTCAAATTCAGCTCCTTCTGCACTAATGTGCACACAATCTTCTCATCCACGTCCAGGTTTTTTTCAATCTAATTGCTTGAATCAATTTCCATGAGGCTATTCTTCTTTGCATCTTTCTTTTGGTTTTTTGGGTTAAGCCTTGCATGAGACTTCCATCGCTTCTCCTCTACATGAATGTCAATGTTATAATGGTTGTAGTGGTTTTTAGGATCTTTGCACTAGTGTGTTGTGACTATTGTATTTTTATCTTTTCCCACTTTCCACTTCTTCTTCCCTCCTTAGAACCATCTTGGTGCTCTATTATATTCTTCAACTCACTTGATTTCAGTTTCTTCTTGCCTATGTTCTCTAGGTATTGTGCTTGTAGACATTCCTCATGCATTTGTCAAGGTTTAAATACCATTACTTACTTCTATAGATCCTTGTGTAGACCCTCAAATACTTGTGGATTATGTTTGGATTCATCGGGAATATACCCAACATTCTGCCATATTTCTAGATTTGGTGGTGTACTCTTGTACACTTTACCCATACTTCTACCTGAAGTATTGTCATCAGATCCAGTAGTCCCCTACATACTTGATAGGGTAAAATTGTGATTTTATGTGGGTTTTGAAATCGTCCCACTTAGTCATTGGAGGATCTTCCTCCAACCTCAAGGTCTTTGTGTGGTTTTCCCACTAGGTTAGGGCATGGCCCTCTAATTTCAATGGATCAAATTAAATCTTATATTATTCCTCTATATGAAGAACACTAAACTAAAATTCTAATTGCTACAACCAATGAATTAGCTTCATAACATTCAATATAATATTTATATGTCTTGATGCTCACATTCACTTACATTTTGAATAGGGTCTATGAATGGTTCACAACACTTAAAGTGGTTTGTTCTTTTTTAGGTTCTTTCTTAGATTATTTCTCTACCAATTTACCCTCAGATACGACCTCAGGGTTAGAACATCCATGTTTTCTAGAGAGCCTATGATTTGGTTAAGGAGACCATGAGGAGGTTGTTGTAAACATTGGGGGGGGGGGGTGAATCAGTATTCCTTAACAATTAACACTTTTAAATAGTTTTAGAGCATTAGTTAATCCAATTATTATTAATGTTTATCCAATAATGACAGTAAAGAATAAAAGAAAATAAGCACAATAATTTTAGGTGGAAAACCCCCTCCAGGTTAAAAACCACTGAACGTATTTCTAAAAAATTCTTTAATCATGATCCCCAACAGAAATGAAAGTTACAACTTCCTATAATTCTAGAAAAGCATTCTTCTCTAGCTCCCACTAGAAGGATGCCCCAATGTCATGGCTTCTTCAATAGTCAACTGAATGGATGCCCCAACATCCTAAACAAACCTACCACCCCAAAGTGTTATTGGGCTCCAACTTTTAGGCTACTTCATGCACCAGCCTAGCACCTCCTTGCCACCCTATAATGATAAAAAATGAGACAAAAGTGTGGACACCTGTAACAAGGACAATGATCCATGATATAATATGATTTACAATGATTTTATTGTACTTGACCGAACACCAAATCACACTATGACTTGCAACCCAACCATCAAAACCTCCCAACCGTGACTCCTATATCTCCCAACAATGCCTCTTCAACTCTAGCCATATTGATCTTTTTACAATAACGACTCTTTCAATGATGACTCTTTTACAAATTTACAGTGATGACTCTTTTACAAATTTACATTGATGACTCTTTTATAGCACTAGATTTTTTACATGACCTGAAACTTGACTCAACATTGCTTCTTGGATCACTTGCAACTGTTGAGGTATTATTATGATTGCTTCAAGTAATGGTACTTTGGCGCTGCATACCCTTCTAGTATGTGTCTGAGTTGTTCTAAAGTGTCATCCTTCTTGCACATGCATTAACAAGCAAGACCCAAACAAATACAAAACAATATAATTACGTTGTCCCGCAAAACATATGTCAGAGATGATACTCAAAACCCAAATCTAAACACTAATCATACATACCTTTCTATAGAAAAATTACCCTTGGTTGTTGATGTGTGGTCCTTACTACAGTGATCCTTGAATGCATACATTTTCTTTCCTTCTAGGAGCTCAATATTGAATGTATTGTATCTATGTAATTTCAAATCTCCAAGGTCTGAAATGTCGTCTTGTGGTAGCTCTCTAAGTCCTGTTTCGAAACCTACAGGTTTTATCGAGATTGGATTCTTCAAGAAAGATTTATGCCCAATCTCCCATGATGCCTTGATTATAGACTAGTTCAGTAAAGTGAACTTGTAAGAAGTGCCATGTGTCACTGTTTTGACCTTCGGCCCTAAAAGTGATACCCAACAAACTAAAGTCTGTTATCTTTCTGTCACAATTTACAAAAATTCAATCCAATACTTAGAGAGGAAGTTATGACGATTGTCGCAAGGTCACCTATTTGACATGGAATTCGGGAGCCTGCACAAACCCTAACTTCCTCATATCATATCTTTGAAAAATATAGCGAACGAAGCTCTACAATTTGGTCACAAGGTTCATCAATATTTCTGCTCAAATGGAATTTAATTTCATCCTTAGAAACTTTGTAGAAATTTTTTATATCGCAAAAATACCACGATGACCTAATTCAATTAACGAAATCCTAGAATCCAAGGCTCTAAACTTGCTTCAAAACAAACCTTCAAAATTTATCATAATTTTGTGGCCTAACTAGAGATCAATGAAACCTTGAGCTCCCTGCAATAGATCTTGCGTTTGAAGCTCATGAGGGAAAAAACATTACAGAGGTCTTCTCACAAGATAGTTTGTTTTAAAGTGCTTACCTGAGGAGGATATGAGGGTCACAATTTATATAAATGCTTAGGTTGATAAGATATTAAACAAGTGAACATTGGAGGTATTTTAGGAGATTAAAAAATGATTAATTATTGAATATTTAATGACCACAATCAATGATGAGTTCCATGCCACAACCCCATGGGGTTTTAGCCCACTATTTGGGGTTACTAACTTCAAACATGAATATCTCTCAAACCATGAAGAATTCCCTAGCATGCCATATATGAATGGAAACATCTCAATGATTGGAATCCATATAGAATATCCTAGAATCATAATAGAGTAAGTTGTCAATTAAAAATTGCCATGAAAGATTGGGGTAGCCCCTAATGCTACTTGGGTTAACATCAATGACAACCATTGATCAACAATCTCTCTCTTTGGCATTGATGGACACAAGTACTCCCCCTATGATCATGACACCTCTTCCTACTTCCTTCTCTCCCCCTCTTTCATCAATGGCAAAGAGTAACTCCCCCTGACAAACTGTCATCCTGTGAACTTGTACACACCTCCACTCCCCCTTTCTATTTAGTTAGAAAAGAGAAAGATTCTAATGAGAACTTGGGAGAATCCCAAGATTTTTGAAAAGATACTCAAATGCTTCATGAGGTCATGGTCTGGTAAATATGTAAGAAATTTGATCCTTTGTGCCAACATATTCAAGCTTGATATTCTTTCTGGCGACCTTCTCTTTAACGAAATGATATTTGACCAGAATGTGCTTTGTTTTGGAATGAATCAAAATATCGTTGGAGATACTAATGGTACTAGTGTTATCATGGAACATGGGAATAGGCTCATAAAACTTGACTTGAAGATATTGTAAAGTTTGCTTCATCCAAAGAACTTGAGTACAACAAGCTGCTGCCACAATATATTCTGCTTCCACTATGGATAACAAGATTGAATTATGCTTTTTACTTAACCATGAAACAAGGCAACCACCTAGATAAAATGTTCCTCCACTGCTACTCTTTCGATCATCAACACTTCCTACCAAATCTACATATGTATAAGCTTGGATAGCTAGATCATTTCCTTTGGGATACCATAAACCATACTCTGTTGTGTCCTTAAGATATCGAAGAATTCTTTTGATGGTAATAATATGAGATTTGTTTGGTGCTGCTTGGAATCTTTCTACTTGTCCAACTACCTGCATTACATCTGGACAAGAACTTGTCAAATATAGAATAATATCAATCATATATCTATACAACCTCTGGTACACATCCTTGGACAAATATTCTAAACTTAACTTGCAACCTGTTACCATTGGGGTAAGGACATGCTTGCAATTTTCCATCTTGAATTTCTTGAGCATTTCCTTGATGTACTTGGTTTGAGATATAAATATTCCTTTATCCTGCTGAGATATTTGAGGCCCCAAAAAGTATGTTAGCTCACCAAGTAGAGACATTTCAAACTCACTTTACATATTTGTGGCAAAGTTTTTACTTAATCCGTCATCATTTCATCCAAATATTATATCGTCCACATATACCTCGATAATTGTTAGGTTATCTTGATCCACTTTCACATAGATATTGTTGTAGGTACTTTTTGGGTCCCTATAATACTAGTGATTACCCCATTACTATGGTAGTTGTATCCCTTATTTATATTGTTGTGCCCCTATTGCCCCCATATTGTTATTACTGTGCCCCATAGAATCCCTCGATTGTTATTTTTGTGGCTTTATATTATTATTGTTAGGTCGGCTCGGTTATATTGTGACTCCTTAGACTCCTATATATAAAAAGGAGGTTTTGTCATTTGTATCATCCAAGAATTGTTCATTTATGTAATGTAAAGGAGGTTGCCCCCTCGAAGAGGCTGAATTCTAAAGCGTTGATCTATCTTTTCTATCTTTTCTTGAGCTGGTTTCATAACATTTGGTATCAGAGCTTTGGATTCTAGGATTTCACTGCTCCAAACAGGTCATCGTGGAATTTTCGCTATAACATTTTTTCTATGACGTTTCAGAAGTCGAAAAAAAAACCATTTGAAAAGAAATTGCGCAGAACCTTGGGTCCGAATTTCAAAGCTTTTTGCGTGATATTTGTGGAGATATGATCTGAGGAAGTTGGTATTTTTAGAGATTCCTGAATTACATTCAAAACAGGTGACCTGGGGAAAATCGTCATAACTTTCTCTCTGAGCATCGGATTAAAGTTTCGTCAGAAGGTACAGAAAGAGGATGGACTGTTGTTTCTTGTGTGCATCGTTTAGATCCAAAGGTTGAAACAGTGACTCGTGGCACGTCGTACAAGTTCGCTCTACTGAACTAGTCTATAATCAAGTCACTGTGGGAGATTTCGCATAACTCTTCCTT
>APFE031569429.1:0-50805 GCA_000404065.3 Pinus taeda
GCTCCTGCATTCAGAATCTTCATGACCAAAGTTATTGCAAATAGAACATTCAACTTCATTTTCAAGAGCCGAAAAATTGTTGTAGGTCCTTTTTGTAATCCCGGTCATACTTCTTTGTTTTTCAGCTTCTCTAGTCATGATTGTCTTATATGCAACACAATGAGCTGCTTTGTGACCAAAGTTATGACAAGAAAAACATTGCCCATTGAAGAAACTTCTGCAGTTATCAGATCTACCGACCAAGTGATTGTAATCTCTATTGTTATTCATTCTTGAACCAAATTGAGAAGACTTTACCTGTGGCTGGTTGTAGCTTTTGTTCACTCTTAAAAAAGATTGCCCCTGATAGCCTTTGTTTGCAATTTGTCCCTGCTTTACCTGATAGTCTCCATTGTGCTTTTGCTCACTCCTTTTTGCTGCATCAAGATAACTTTTTGAAGTGGATGCTTGAGAAGTTTCTCCATTATAGCCCAGACCTGTCTTGTTTAGAGGGGAACGCTGTACATTGATAATCGCATCCAGAGTTTCAGATCCTTTGCAAACTTAAGATTAATAGCTTTTGTTTTCTCAATCTCTTTTCTAAGAGCAACAATTTCACCTTCTAACTTTTCAAAATGTTTTTCCTTTTCATCAATTTGAAATTGTAGAGTATCAATGATCATATTCTTTTCTTCTATACATCTCTTGAGTCTAGTAATTTCTTCAAAAAGGTTATCCACATCTATAGCATCCATATAATCATCATCTTCAAATTCCATTAACAGTTTTTATATTCATTACCTTGTTCATCTTCATCACTGTTTGATAGACCATCACTATCTTCATGAGTGTAGTAGCTTTTTCTTACTTGCACCCAGTTTCTTGTTCCATCTAGCAGGTTCCTTTCCTTTATCCTTATAAGGACATTTTGCAGCATAATGACCTACTCTTTCACAAGCAAAGCATTTAAAAGGCAACTTACCTCTGAACCTTCCAGAACCCCTTTGAAGATTTCTGACAAAGTTTGATTCTTCTTCCTCTTCTTCTGGAACGTGGCTTGCTTCATAATAATCTCCTTTCCCTGATGCCTTGAAAGCAGCTTCTCTTCTATCTGATGACCTCCCTTTCTTATTTCATAAGCAGTTAGAATTCCATGTAGCTGAGACATAGTAAGAATTCGTAGATTTTCTTTTTCCTCTATTGCTGATACTTTAGATTCAAACTTGGGGGACAATGATCTTAGAACCTTTTCAACCACAATAGCCTCTTTTATTTCTTCACCTAGATTCTTCATATTAACAATCTCATCTACCCGAAGAAAGTAGTTAGCCACCCTTTCATCATTATACATCCTGAGATTCTCATACTGAATCCTGAGAGTTTGAAGTTTAGCACGCTTTACCTGTTCATCTCCTTCGTAGCTCAAGACAATCTTGTCCCATATTTCTTTTGCTGATTTATATTGCATAACTTTCACAAACTCTGTTTGAGATAAGCATCCCAGCAAAGTATTGACTGCTTTAGCATTTTTTTCATATTTCTTCTTTTCGGCCGCATCTGTAGGAGTAGCTGAAGGAAAATTGTAGCCTGTCCCTATGATATCCCAAACATCTGTACCAAGAGATTGAAGATATGCAGTAACTCTTACCTTCCAATAATTGAAGTTTGTCCCATCAAAAATCGGTGGCCTGATAGATGCTTCCCTCTCGTAGTTGCTCATGATGAAAGATCTTCCTTCAAGCGATCAAGCTTCTTCAGAAGGACCTGCTCTGATACCAATTGTTGGAAATAATACTGAGAGGGGGGGCTGAATCAGTATTATCACATCAAAGACGGCATCCGTGTTGACCCTGCACGTGTTGAATCCATTCAGCAAATTGAACAGCCCTGGAACAAGAAAGAAATACAGTCCTTTAATGGTAAACTGAATTTTCTGCGTCGCTTCATTCCAAATCTAGCGGAGCATCTTAGAGAAATCACCAGCATGCTGAAGAAGGACAGTTAGGTAAAGTGGACCGAAGAGGCGGTGAAATCATTTAATTTAGTGAAGTTAGCTCTTTCTTCAGCTCCTATTTTGATCAGCCCAGACTACACGCATGATTTTATTTTGTTCTCATTTGCTTCTGAGCACACTTTGGCAGCTGTATTAATGCAGAAGAGGGACAGTGTTGAAAAGCCCATTGCTTTTTTCAGTCGGATTATAAGAGATGGAGCATTGAAATATAACATTATTGAGAAGCAAGCACTTGCGCTTGTAAAGGCCTTGAAAGATTTTTGTGTGTATATATTGCATTCCCATATTCTAGCTTATGTTCCTAATGCAGCAAAATATATTTTAGTACAGGCAGATCCAGAAGGCAGACAGGGTAAGTGGATTGCTGCGTTATTAGAGTATGATGTAGAGATTAAACCCTCTAAGTTGATCAAAGGTCAAGGACTCACCAAGTTAATGGCTGAAAAGAATTTGCAAGTTCTAGACAAAAATTTGATTGCTGCCATGTCCGATGAAGACGAGGAGAATTCATTCGTTTAGGTATCTAAAATGTTTCTTTCCTCTCCTTGGTACGCTGACATTTTATATGTACTTCAACATTTGTCTTCACCTCCCGGAATGCCTAGAAAAAGAAGTAGAACATTGAAATTGAAAGCTACAAAATTCTGCATACTAGATTCAGCATTGTTTTGGAAAGACCCTGGTGGAATGTTATTGAATTGTTTGGTAGAGGAGGAAGCCAAAAGAGTCGTGGAAGACTTTCATAGAGGGGACTGTGGAGGTCATCTGTTTTGGAAGACCACAACAAACAAGATTCTAAGGGTAGGATATTATTGGCCTTCATTATTTTCAGATGTATATAAGGCTGTTAAAAATTGTCGCGAATGCCAAATTTTTGAAGGGAAGCAGAAACTCCAGCCTTTGCCTCTCAAACCAATTGAAGTCAGCACACCTTTTCAGCAGTGGGGATTGGATTTCATCGGGGAAATTCATCCGGCATCATCAGGATAGCGTCGATGGATATTGACAGCCACAGACTACTTTACAAAATGGATTGAAGCAATTCCTACTCGACAAGCTACGGATGCGGTAATTATTTCTTTTCTTGAAACCAACATTTTGTCACGTTTTGGATGTCCAAGTAAGTTAATCACAGATAATGCAGCAGCATTTAAGTCAAAAAGGATGGTTGAGTTTTGCTATAAGTACAATATTAGCCTGGGACATTCAACCGCATACCACCCTCAAGGAAACGGATTGGCGGAGTCATCTAATAAATATTTGATAAATATCATTAAGAAATTGTTGGAAATCAGTAGAAAGGGATGGCACAAGAAGTTGATAAATGCACTATGGGCTGATAGGGTGAGTCAGAAAAAGTCTATTGGCATGTCTCCTTTCGAGTTGGTGTACGGAACATACACGGTTTTTCCTACTTCGCTCGCTGTCCCGGTAGTCAAATTGCTTCAAGAAGCTGGTAGTGAGGAAGATCCTATACAGAGAAGGATTAATCAGATGATTCATTTACAGCAGACACACGAGGAGGTATTTCAAAACACTTGCAAGTTGCAGGAGCGCATCAAAAAGATTTATGACCGGAAAGCAAAGGTGGACACATTTCAGCTAGATGAGGTAGTTTTGAGGTGGGATGCTCGACATGAAGACAAGGGAAAGCATGGAAAATTTGAAAATTTATGGAAGGGTCCTTACAAGATTGCAGCATATCGTGGCCAAAACGCTTTCCTTCTCAAAGAAATGAATGGAGATGAATGTCGTGGAGGGCCGATTAATGGTCGGCTGTTAAAGAGATACTACTTTTGAGTATTTTCTGCTCATTTCATCATCATTGTACATATCATTTTATTTTTGTTCTATTGCACATGTAAACTAACTTATCATCTTTAGTCTGGGGCCCGAGGTGAAGGCTATAATTCTGAAAAATGAAGGTTAGTTAGTCTATGTTTGTCAAGTCAGTTATCTCAAACTTTTAGTTTCAAGTTTCGTTTGGTTAAAGCGGTTTTTGGTTCTTCAGTCAAAGTCTCAAGATTTTGTGTTGGAATAATGACTCCATCGCCCAATGGATGAAGGCACTGTCTAGCTCTTACAGAGATCTGCGGTTCTTGGCATCTCCAAGGAGCTACCATCCCCATTGGATCCAATGTTAGAGTCGGTCTAGTTATCCCTCCATCAAAGATCAAAGCTCTTTTTGCATTTTCATGATTAGGTGTCCCAACAGTTTTGATCAGTTGCATTTCGTTAGGCATGCCATAACTCTGACGGAATGGTTTGTGTCATTCATTCCCCTCGTCCATGGCACTGCTGGTTCAGGTTTTAGTCATAAAGCTTCAAAGGTCATTTACAATCATGTTTTAAATTTTTAGGTCTTAGGTCTAGGGTTGAGTCAATTTTTTTTTTAAAAGTCTTAGAAGACCAGTAGGCCAGAGGGATGTCTTTGATAGATAATCACTTCAATAATTTTCATCATTGTACAGATAAAGTATGACTTCTCTTCAAAACTCTGTTTTGAAGATAAGTTGTCATCTCATTTTTGGAAAAAATTTCAAAAACTTCAATCCTTGAAACGTCCAAGTGCAGCCTTGGTATCCTTTGCCAGAGCATATCACAGCTATCCCTGCAAAAAATTATCAGAGAAAATCATTATTTCAACCAATTTTAAAGGGAAAACCAAAAAGGTCAGAGTCTATTAATTTTGAAAAAGTGTCAACGACCAAACATAAGAAAATGGGTTATGGATCAAGAAAAAATAAAAAAGGAGTCTATATGAAGATATTTCACCTCATTTGCAACCCATTCCACATTCCAAGAGTGAAGAGCATCGTTCCAAAGCAATTTGGTGAGTTTGTGTGAAAATTGGAGCTTTTCTAGGGCGCACGGCGCATCAAGTTGGGCCTGCAGCACATCAGAGGCGCGCGGCACATCAGGCGACAGAACTCAGTGTGAATTTGCACGTGCGCGGCGCGTTGGGTAAGGCGCGCGACGCACTGGGGTTTATGCCCAAACTTTGTCCAAGAAAACCCTAAAACACCTCCTCTCAAGCATAAATTCACCGGTAGGCTTATATCAATGGCTCATTCTTGGTTTTGAATGGTTTATGTAAAGGATTATGATGTATTTGCCATAGAAAACCAAGTGTAAAAACCCTCCTTTGTCCATTAAATTGCTGTAAGAATTTGAATGCCAAAATTGCTTAAGGGTTTTAAAAAATAAATGTTACCAAGGTTATCATGTTTCCTTTTGTTTCCCATCCCCTATATTCACCATTATTTTCCCCAAATAATTCCCTCATAATCCCTACACTATCCTCCCTCAAATCCTAATCCCTACCTCATCCCAAAACCCTAAAACTTCAAGATTTCCATGTCCCTTCCCTTCTCTAAATTCCTTGTTTTATTTCCATGTTCCCCATGTCCCTAATGTTTTCCCTTTCCTAACAATTCCCTTGTACATTTGTGTCCCCTTGGTCACAGCATTTTGAGAAAAAGAAACAGTCTACAGTCAATTTTGCACACAGTTGTATATCAGCATATATATATTCCAGCTATCTTGCTTCTAAAGAACATGTCAGAGATCGAGTCAGTATATGAGTAGGAGTATTATAGTGATTCTACACCAGAGGTAAATGTGCCAAATGTGCCACAGAGGTATCACAAAGGTGGCAAAAGTGGACAGCATGTTAGGGAGGAGCCTACTTTGGCTCAATTGCAAGCTTGCCCACTTGCAATGGATTGTTTTCGGCGCCAATCATGTTTCCAATATTGTGAGATGATCTCACAAACTCAGCATCATCAAGAACTAGTCCGTCTATTTGTCCTTAATCTACAGGATGGTCATGTAAACCTTGCCGGAGTGAATTTTACCTTGTCACCCGAGACTATTGCTCAGGCCACCGGGATACCAAATGTAGGGGAGGAATGGAGCAAACGCTAGATGCTAGACAGATATTACTATGAGCCGTATATCAAGCCCGGGTATATCAGACACTTGAGCGCAACCTTTCCTTTCAGATTCCTGAAAGATGGGTTTGCACCGTTGATGAAACTCATCATTCGGTATTTCAGTTGTGAGGACAGATTCTCGCGTCTCTATGCGTACCATGTCCGTTTGTTGATGCATTTCACAAGGGTATGTATGATGAACATTCTGCTTTTCATGTGTCATACCATAGAGAGGATGGTGCCTTTAGTACAGAGGAAGAGCCTGGCACATCAGCATAGGAGCATATATCACTATGCATTGATCAAAATCATAGTGATGCATCAGTTGGCACAGCAGGGTATTACTAGGGAGGATTTCATCTCCTGTGATTACTTTTCCACACTACAGCCTCCTCCAGAGATAGTTCATAATGAGGGAGGGCCTTCATAGTAGTTTGACATTCCTGAGGCCGAGCATGTCAATGCTCCAGTATATGTGACATATCAGAGAGGCCACAAGGCCTTATTTGCTTCTGCACGACGAGTACTATCTCCACCCGGGTTGGAAGGGGTCTCGTTGACATCATTAGCACAGCGAGTATTATCTCCACATCATGGGGAAGGGGTCTTGACTCTGTCTTCAATACAGGTACAGATTTAGGATAGGGGTAGGAGACCCATGTTTGATGAGGGTCCTTCAGGAGGTCAGGACATGGGTATCATTGATGTTGATGCCAGCTCTCCTAACTCGGAGTTCAAGGAGATCATCCGAGAGCAAAGGGCCGAGAATGCATCACTGCAAAAGAAATTGCAGATGGCTAAATGGGTGATCAACTTCTTGGAGCAGCGCAACAAACAGCTGGAAGATGAGCATGAACTTTATGAGCTGCGTAAGATCCGGGAAGACCGAGAATTGGCCCAAAGGAGACCCGGTGATTTGACACCTATTGATCGAGAATCAATGCTCGTCCGGGTAAACACACATTTGGAGAAGTTGTTGGCGAAGGAAAACAGGGACAAAGACATGCTTCGTCATATGAAAACTCACTATTGGGCTCGCATGCATGTTTGCAAAGCGAAAATGAAGATCCTTAAGAGGCGTTTGAGCAAAGAGCTAAAACAACGGAAAAGGCCCGATCCACTTTGAGTTTTGGTCGAGGCTTCGTAAGTCAAGCATGATACATGTTGGAGGGTCTTCACTCCGAATTTGGGCAAATTCAGAGAAAATTTTGTCGTTTTGAAATTTTTGGCTTGCAAAACAGGTTTTTTGGCTCTACGCGTAGCGCGCAGCGCGCGACACATAAGATGGGGAGGTCCAAATCACAAATGGCTTGTAGTTTTAGATTTTTCGTGATGAATTATAGATTCTCAGCCATATCCAAGGCATTTCATCAAGTTCTGGGTGACCAAAAGGCTCAAAAACATCATGAAAACCACCTTTCTGCCACTTTTTGCACCAGGAGGAAGTACTTCTGGGAGAATGCACTTTTGGAGGGTCAAATTGACACCAAATTGGCAAATGCAACTTGGGTTAGAAAGTAGACATCCAGGGCTTTCTAGAAATCTAACCTGAGCTCAATTTGGATGTTGGGAAGTGCCCCAAAAGCAGGTGGAAAGGCGCGCGGTGCACAGGGCTCAGGTGCACGGCGCACAGGGTTTTTTGGCACAGATTTCATCCTCAGCGCAGCAAATGAAGCCAGTTTGACCAGTTTTGACTTGTGATGGGATTTTTCACCCTTCTTGATGTAATTAATGGAATATTATGTTGATTTGAGACTTATTTACCTATTCTAGATGATTCATTCATAAAATAGCAAAAATTTAATGAATGAATTGGTTTCCTAGCTTATAGAGGCAAGTTGTTTTGACTGCCTAGATTGTAGTGCTTTGTTTAGAATTGGTTGAAACAGCTCCTAGAATGATGAGCTCGACCCCTAGAGGCAAGGGAATGTGTTGGCTTTCCTATATTATGTATTTTCTTAGTCATTTTTAGGGTTGGACTCTTGGGAATAGCTTGAGACTATTGTACATATCTTATCTGCATTTTTGGCAAAGGAAAGACCAGGGTTTTGCAGCACTATTTGGGATTCATGTGGCTTTATTTCTTGATGGTGTGTTTCTTTCAGTACTTGTAAGTTGTGTATGTGTACCGCTTTCCTTCTTTAATCTTCTGCAATTGAACAAATGAAGTGTTAAGGTAGAATCCATAAATTTTCTATGCTCTGCCTTTAAATTTGTTTAATTTTCCATGTTTTCGTCTGTTTAAGGAGAACCCTTGAAAGTTTCTTGCTCTCCTTAACCTCTCACCAATCAGATCTATCCATTCAATTAGTTTAAAGGCATCAAAAAAATCGCCTATCTTTCCCCAAGTAGACCTCTGCAAAAGATGTGCCTCATCCCCGCACCCAAAATTGCCTTTCCCTTGAATTCAACAAAACCTCAAAAAATCAATTCCATAGTCCTTGTACTTCATACCTAGCCTAAAATTAGTCATCAATTCAATCATCTCGACCTCGTTGATTATCTTTTGCTAAGATTGACCGAGAGAGAGAGAGCCCTCTCCTGTCCTCGTAGGGCTAGCTACGAGGCTGAGCATGGTTTGATGTAGTCTTGAGTCTTACCATATTTCAGCCTAAGGTAGATTTAAGCGCTAACATAGTGGCGACCATAATGGGGAAGAAATCTCAATGGTTTGCTTGCTGATGAGTTTGTTTCACAAGTCTTAGACGGAGTTTGAAGTCATGCCAGGTAGCTTTCGGAACGCTCTTGCCATGCATAAGCGGAAGTAGATAAATGCTGCTTCAGTCGATCTCCGGTTAGCTTGTGAAAACTTGATTTGCAAATCACCCCAGTACTTTTGTTCGTTCTAGACCTTTGGATGATTGAGTCTAGAAAATGATTGGCTGAATTATTTTAATTCTTTTGATCTTCTGATAAACACACTGGCTTCAGAAAGACATACAAGAGCCAATCTAGATCTGAATCCACCTCCTATTTACAAAAATCGAAACTTGATTCGAAAAATCCTTCGTCACGAAAGCTCGGCGACTCCCGTGGTTAAATCTCATTCATGTCATGCAATTTTTGAATACCTTGAAGAACTTGCTTTTGACGAAAAGTTTGAATTGTCATTGTTTAAAACCAAGTCTGAAAACACTCTTGATTCTATTATTCCAAATCCTGATTTTGCTGCAGCTCTTGAATTTGAAAAGCACAATAAATTAATTGACAATTTTATCTTGAGGCGCCTTCAGACCGACATCCAAGCTACAAATCTTACTGATTTCTTAGAAGCTGTATTTGTAAATATTGGATCTACTGTCACGACATCCACCTCTAGAATTCCTACTAAACCGCCTTTCATTCCCACCATTCCTGTGCAACCTATAATTACTTATTCAGAATCTGCAGCCAATTCCCCTCCTTCATCCCACAGCGCTTCTCCTCCGCATACTCCTCATACAGTAACTACACCCACTCCACCAACAACCCCTAGACTAAATCCACCTAGAGCAATGGCTGCTCGTTTCACACCTCTTGCTTTGCCTCAGCAATTGCATGATATGCCCGCGGATTATCAGGGTAAGATTCCTTTATTTGACGACACTCCTCAAAGTGTGTCCGCTCAGCAGCACATAGACAAAATGGCAAATTTTTGTGATTTATATGAGATTGATGAAGAGGATGTAACTATGCGATTGTTTGTGCAAACATTCGGAGGAGAGGTAATAAAATGGTTCAGAGGCTTGGGAGCCAGAAGTATACCTACGTTGGCTGAACTTCAGAAACAGTTTCTAGATCGTTGGGAACTCAGAAAAGATCCGCTTCAGATCAATGCTGAGTACAATAATATCAAACGCAATCATGGTGAGTGTTTCCAAGACTACATTATTAGGTTCAACACAGTTTATAATGCTATTTCGGATGATTTTAGACCATCTAGAAAATCAGCTCTTCTAAAATTCCCGGATGGATTTGATCCGAAGATGGCTTATTCATTACGGGATAGAGATCCGCCTACTTTAGAAGATATGCAAAAGATTGCTGTTAATGTTGAGGCGAATATGAATGATAAGAGAGCACAGTTGAAAGCAGAGAAAAGAGTGACTATAAAGGAAGAATCTACATTAGAACCGCCTTGGCTTCGTGAGATGGAAAAGATGTTCAAAAGAATGAACCTTGACAAATCAGAACCGCAGTTTCATAATCCAAATTACCATGGCCAGCAACAACCTCAGTTTAGAATTAAGCAACGTGAACAAAGAGTACAAGAGCTGGCAGCCCAGCAAAAGATCAAGATGCCTCTTTTGCAAAATTTTGTGAGTCAAGATTCAGATGAAGACGCTGATGTAGTAGGGGACCAAAATCACTTCTTTACTCCTGATGATCTGCCCATTTACATCACTGAAGAAGAAGAGTATGGAGAAAGTTCAGGCGCCCAGCAAGATGAAGATTTTATCTTAGCTAATGATGCAGATTTAGATGATTACCAAAGAGGATATTTCAATGCCGTGTCCACTCAACAGAAGCAGTATTCATTGAGAAACCGAGATGTGCCCATCAATCCAATTCAGAAAAGAAAAGAATCTACAGCACCAAAGACGGATTCACCGATACCACAGAAGAAAGGAAAGGAGACAATTGATCCCACAACTAGCAAGATATCAGGCAAGTATAATCAATGATAGGAGAGAAATTCTGGTCAAAGAAGTCGAAAAAGTTTCAGCATTTAGTTTGGAAAATGAAATTTCCAAATTAAAAGTATCTATTCCTTTGACTAAAATCATGAAAAACAGCAACTACCAAGGTCAAGTCTCTAAAATTTTGAATTTTGATCCCATGTTTGACATGGTGAACGTTGAAGATGATCAGCCAGAATTGATTTTTGGGCCAACATTGGATGGTGAGTCCCCTGATAGTGACATTCCTCCCTTTTATATCAGTTTGAGACTGCATGAATATGATTTGCACAATGCTATGTTCGATTCGGGTGCTTCGCACAATTTGATGCCAAAGGCGATCATGGAGAAGCTAGGGTTAGACATTACAAGGAAATATCATGATTTGTATTCATTTGATTCCAGCCGTGTGAGATGTATCGGGCTCATCAAATATTTGGTTGTTAGCTTAGACCAAATTCCAGCGAAGAATGTCTTGATGGATGTGGTTGTGGCGGACATTCCTCCACGTTTTGGTATGCTACTTTTAAGATCTTGGGGGGCTAAGTTGAAGGGTACTCTACAGTTAGACTTTTCTTATGCTACAATTCCAGTCTTCGGTCAAATGAGAAAGCTATATCGAGAGAAAAAGATGAAATACATGATAACTAGCAAAGAGAAGCCAATCAATCATCTTGTTAATTATGTACATACAGATTTGGAGTCGTTTGTTCTATTTGCTGATAGTTTTAATGATCTAGATAGTTAGTTAGTTCAGGCGGAAGATATACCAGAGATCACTGAGAATTTTAGAGAAGCCCTACAAAAAGAAAGAGGAGAAAAACAAGTTACTATGGAGCAAACAGCTGGAGATAAGGGGTAGCAAACAGATAAAACAGAGTAGCACAATTTCAACACTTGGAGGAAGATGAAGATGGCCTTTGGACCATGGATTTTGATGGTGCAGTAGGTAGTGATGGTGCTGGTATTGGTGTGTGGATTCGAAGTCCCTTTTCCGCTCAAGACAAAGTTCCAAGCAAGGTGAGAGTGTGTTCCTATAAACTAGCATTTGATTGTTCAAATAATGAGGCGGAATATGAGGCTCTCATTGCTAGCCTAAAGATTCTTAGAAAGCTCAAAGCGAAGAAGATTGCGGTCTATGGTGATTCCGAGTTGGTGATCAAGCAAGTTAAGGGTGAGTTTCAGGCCAAGCATCCTCACATGAGGGCATATCAAAATGTAGTCTTAGATATTTTGAAGTTATTTTCTGATCATACCCTGACATGTGTGCCTCGCATACAAAATGGTGTTGTTGATGGACTTGCTAAGGCAGCAAGCAATTTAAAAATTCCGATGAATTCTAGCAACAAGTTTGAGATTCATGTGAAACATCGTCCCACCATTCCAGACAATCAGCGATGTTGGCAAGTATTTCAAGATGATGAAGAGATTATTCGGTTTCTGCAAAATAAGGGTAAGTTCAAAGATACCTCAATAGATACTGAACATGATGATGGTAGTGATAACATACAAGTAAATCAAATGCAAGTGCTGCAACGTAAAGATAACATTATTCCTAAGGGATTGATTCCTTTAGAGGAGCTGTTTGACCAAGACAATGTGGCCCGCAAACCGACATTGAGACCAACTGAAAAAGGTGTTGAAGAGGTAAACATTGGGACAGCTGAGAATCCCAAGAGGGTAAAGCTATCAAAGTCATTGTTACCAAAGGTAAAAGAAAAATATGTGAAATTGTTGTCTTTATTTTCTGATGTTTTTGCATGGGATTACTCAGTTTTAAAAACATATGACACCAATATCATTCAGCATACTATTCCCATTAAGACAAATCAGAAGCCTTTTCATCAAAAGTTGAGGAGAATCAATCCGAAGTTGCTAGCATCAATAGAAAAATAGGTAAATAGATTGTATAAGTCAAGAATCATTGTGCCTATCCGATTTTAAGATTGGATATCAAACTTGGTACCCGTGAGAAAGAAAACAGGTGAGATCCACTTATGTATTGATTTCAGAAATTTGAATAAGGTGTCCTTAAAAGACAATTATCCGCCGCCCAAAATGGACCATATATTGCAGCGAGTAGTTGGAGCATCAAGGATGTCACTACTCGATGGCTATTCAGGATACAATCAAATTCTAGTGCATGAAGATGACCGTGACAAGACAGTCTTCACCACTCCATGGGGAACATTTCATTATGCAAAGATGCCATTTCGTTTGAAAAATGCAGGAGCCAATGAAAAATATGTATTTTTAGCTGTTTATCTTGATGACTTAACTGTGTTTTCAAATTCTGATGAGGAACATTTGTATCATTTGAAAATTGTTTTCCAAAAGTGCAGAAAATATGGCATTTCGCTGAATCCGAAAAAGAGTCTTTTTGCCATGGATGAGGGAAAACTTCTTGGCCAAATCATATCTAAAGATGGCATCCGTGTTGACCCTGCACGTGTTCAAGCCATTCAGCAAATTGAACAGCCCCGGAACAAGAAAGAAATACAGTCCTTTAATGGTAAACTGAATTTTCTGCGTCGCTTCATTCCAAATCTAGCGGAGCATCTTAGAGAAATCACGAGCATGTTGAAGAAGGACAGTCAGGTAAAGTGGACCGAAGAGGCGGTGAAATCATTTAATTTAGTGAAGCTATCTCTTTCTTCAGCTCCTATTTTGATCAGCCCAGACTACACGCAGGATTTTATTTTGTTCTCATTTTCTTCTGAGCACACTTTGGCAGCTTTATTAATGCAGAACAGGGACGGTGTTGAAAAGCCCATTACTTTTTTCAGTCGGATTATAAGAGATGGAGCATTGAAATATAACATTATTGAGAAGCAAGCACTTGTGCTTGTAAAGGCCTTGAAAGATTTCCGTGTGTATATATTGCATTCCCATATTCTAGCTTATGTTCCTAATGCAGCAAAAGATATTTTAGTACAAGCAGATCTAGAAGGCAGACGGGGTAAGTGGATTGCTGCGTTATTAGAGTATGACGTAGAGATTAAACCCACCAAGCTGATCAAAGGTCAAGGACTCGCCAAGTTAATGGCTGAAATGAATTTGCAAGTTCTAGACATAAATCTGATCGCTGCCATGTCCGATGAAGACGAGGAGAATTCATCCGTTCAGGTATCTGAAATGTTTCTTTCCTCTCCTTGGTACGCTGACATTTTATATGTACTTCGGCATTTGTCTTCACCTCCCGGAATGCCTAGAAAAAGAAGTAGAACATTGAAATTGAAAGCTGCAAAATTCTGCATACTAGATTCAACATTGTTTTGGAAAGACTCTGGTGGAATGTTATTGAATTGTTTGGTAGAGGAGGAAGCCAAAAGAGTCGTGGAAGACTTTCATAGAGGGGACTGTGGAGGTCATCTATTTTGGAAGACCACAACAAACAAGATTCTAAGGGCAGGATATTATTGGCCTTCGTTATTTTCAGATGTATATAAGGCTGTTAAAAATTGTCACAAATGCCAAATTTTTGAAGGGAAGCAGAAACTCCAGCCTTTGCCTCTCAAACCAATTGAAGTCAGCACACCTTTTCAGCAGTGGGGATTGGATTTCATCGGGGAAATTCATCCGGCATCATCAGGACAGCATTGATGGATATTGACAGCCACAGACTACTTTACAAAATGGATTGAAGCAATTCCTACTCAACAAGCTACGGATGCGGTAATTATTTCTTTTCTTGAAACCAACATTTTGTCACATTTTGGATGTCCAAGTAAGTTAATCACAGATAATGCAGCAACATTTAAGTCAAAAAGGATGGTTGAGTTTTGCTATAAGTAAAATATTAGCTTGGGACATTCAACCGCATACCACCCTCAAGGAAACGGGGCAGAGTCATCTAATAAATCTTTGGTCAATATCATTAAGAAATTGTTGGAAATCAGTAAAAAGGGCTGGCACAAGAAGTTGATAAATGCACTATGGGCTGATAGGGTGAGTCAGAAAAAGTCTATTGGCATGTCTCCTTTCGAGTTGGTGTACGGAACAGACACGAGTTTTCCTACTTCGCTCACTGTCCCAGTAGTCAAATTGCTTCAAGAAGCTGGTAGTGAGGAAGATCCTATGCAGAGAAGGATTAATCAGATGATTCATTTACAGCAGACACGGGAGGAGGTATTTGAAAACACTTGCAAGTTGGAGGAGCGCATCAAAAAGATTTATGACCGGAAAGCAAAGGCGGACACATTTCAGCTAGATGAGGTAGTTTTGAGGTGGGATGCTCGACATGAAGACAAGGGAAAGCATGGAAAATTTGAAAATTTATGGAAGGGTCCTTACAAGATTGCAGCATATCATGGCCAAAACGCTTTCCTTCTCAAAGAAATGAATGGAGTTGAATTTCTTGGAGGGCCGATTAATGGTCGGCTGTTAAAGAGATACTACTTCTGAGTATTTTCTGCTCATTTCATCATCATTGTACATATCATTTTACTTTTGTTCTATTGCACATGTAAACTAACTTATCATCTTCAGTCTGGGGCACGAGGTGAATGCTATAATTCTGAAAAATGAAGGTTAGTTAGTCTATGTTTGTCAAGTCAGTTATCTCAATATTTTAGTTTCGAGTTTAGTTTGGTCAAAGCAGTTTTTGGTTCTTCAGTCAAAGTCTCAAGATTTTGTGTTGGAATAATGACTCCATTGCCCAATGGATGAAGGCACTGTCTAGCTCTTACAGAGATCTGCGGTTCTTGGAATCTCCAAGGAGATACCATCCCCATTGGAGCCAATGTTAGAGTCGGTCTAGTTATCCCTCCGTCAGAGATCAAAGCTCTTTTTGCATTTTCATGATTAGGTGTCCCATCAGTTTTGATCAGTTGCATTTCGTTAGGCATGCCATAACTCTGACGGAATGGTTTGTGTCATTCATTCCCCTCGTGCATGGCACTGCCGGTTCAAGTTTTAGTCATAAAACTTCAAAGGTCATTTACAATCATGTTTTAAATTTTTAGGTCTTAGGTCTAGGGTTGAGTCAATTTTGTTTTGAAAAGTCTTAGAAGACCAGCAAGCCAGAGGATGTCTTTGATAGATAATCACTTCAATAATTTTCATCATTGTACAGATAAAGTATGACTTCTCTTCAAAACTCTGTTTTGAAGATAAGTCATCATCTCATTTTTGTAAAAAATTTCAAAAACTTCAATCCTTGAAACGTCCAAGCGCAACCTTGGTCTCCTTTGCTAGAGCATATCACAGCTATCCCTGCAAAAAATTATCAGAGAAAATCATTATTTCAACCAATTTTAAAGGGGAAACCAAAAAGGTCAGAGTCTATTAATTTTGAAAAACTGTCAACGACCAAACATAAGAAAATGGGTTATGGATCAAGCAAAAATAAAAAATGAGTCTATATGAAGATATTTCACCTCATTTGCAACCCATTCCACATTCCAAGAGTGAAGAGCATCGTTCCAAAGCAATTTGGTGAGTTTGTGTGCAAATTGGAGCTTTTCCAAGGCGTGCGGCGCATCAGGCGACAGAACTCAATGTGAATTTGCACGTGCGCAGCGCATCAGGAGTGCACGGCGCGTTGGGTGAGGCGCACGACGCACTGGGGTTTATGCCCAAACTTTGTCCAAGAAAACCCTAAAACACCTCCTCTCAAGCATAAATTCACAGGTAGGCTTATATCAATGGCTCATTCTTGGTTTTGAATGGTTTATGTAAAGGATTATGATGTATTTTCCATAGAAAACCAAGTGTAAAAACCCTCCTTTTTCCATTAAATCGCTGTAAGAATTTGAATGCCAAAATTGCTGAAGGATTTTAAAAAATAAATTCTACCAAGGTTATCATGTTTCATTTTGTTTCCCATCCCCTATATTCACCATTATTTTCCCCAAATAATTCCTTCATAAACCCTACACTATCCTCCCTCAAATCCTAATCCCTCCCTTCTATTACAAACACATAATCCCTACCTCATCCCAAAACCCTAAAACTTCAAGATTTCCATGTCCCTTCCCTTCTCTAAATTCCTTGTTTTATTTCCATGTCCCCATTTCCCTAATGTTTTCACTTTCCTAACAATTCCCTTGTACATTTGTGTCCCCTTGGTCACAACATTTTGAGAAAAAGAAACAGTCTACAGTCAATTTTGCACACAGTTGTTTATCAGCATATATATATTCTAGCTATCTTGTTTCTAAAGAACATGTCAGAGACCAAGTCAGTATATAAGCAGGAGTATGATAGTGATTCTACACTGGAGGTAAATGTGCCAAATGTGCCACGGAGGTATCACAAAGGTGGCAAAAGTGGACAGCATGTTAGGGAGGAGCCTACTTCTTTGGCTCAATTGCAAGCTTTCCCACTTGCAATGGATTGTTTTCGGCGCCAATCATGTTTCCAATATTGTGAGATGATCTCACAAACTCAGCATCATCGGGAACTAGTCCATCTATTTGTCCTTAATCTACAGGATGGTCATGTAAACCTTGCTGGAGTGAATTTTACCTTGTCACCCGAGACTATTGCTCAGGCCACCGGGATACCAAATGTAGGGGAGGAATGGAGCAAACGCTAGATGCTAGACAGATTTTACTATGAGCCATATATCAAGCCCGGGTATATCAGACACTTGAGCGTAGCCTTTCCTTTCAGATTCCTGAAAGATGAGTTTGCACCATTGATGAAACTCATCATTCAGTATTTTAGCTGTGAGGGCAGATTTTCGCGTCTCTATGCGTACCATGTCCATTTGTTGATGCATTTCACAAGGGTACATATGATGAACATTCCATTTTTCATGTGTCATAACATAGAGAGGATGGTGCCTTTAGTATAGAGGAAGAGCCCGACACATCAGCATAGGAGCATATATCACTATGCATTGATCAAAATCATATTGATGCATCAGTTGGCACAACAGGGTATTACATGGGAGGATTTCATCTCCCGTGATTACTTTTCCACGCTACAGCCTCCTCCAGAGATATTTCATGATGAGGGAGGGCCTTCACAGCAGTTTGATATTCCTGAGACCGAGCATGTTGATGCTCCAGTATATGTGACATATCAGAGAGGCCACAGGGCCTTATTTGCATCTGCACGACGAGTACTATCTCCACCTGGGGTGGAAGGGGTCTCGTTGACATCATCAGCACAACGAGTATTATCTCCACATCATGTGGAAGGGGTCTCGCCTCTGTCTTCAGCACAAGTACAGATTCAGGATAGGGGCAAGAGACCCATGTTTGATGAGGGTCCTTTAGGAGGTCAGGACATGGGTATCATTGATGTTGATGCTAGCTCTCCTAACTCGGAGCTCAAGGAGATCATCCGAGAGAAAAGGGCCAAGAATGAGTCGCTGCAAAAGAAATTGTAGATGGCTAAATGGGTGATCAACTATTTGGAGTAGCGCAACAAACATCTGGAAGATGAGCATGAACTTTATGAGCTGCGGAAGATCCAGGAAGACTGGGAATTGGCCCGAAGGAGACCCTGTGATTTGACACCTATTGATCGAGAATCAATGCTCATCTGGGGAAACACTCATTTGGAGAAGTTGTTGGCGAAGGAAAACAGGGACAAAGACATGCTTCATCATATGAAAACTCACTATTGGGCTCGCATGCATGTTTGCAAAGCGAAAATGAAGATCCTTAAGAGGCGTTTGAGCAAAGCGCTAAAAAAATGGAAAAGGCCCGATCCACTTTGAGTTTTGGTCGAGACTTCGTTAGTCGAGCATGATACATGATGGAGGGTCTTCACTCCGAATTTGGGGAAATTCGGAGAAAATTTTGTCGTTTTGAAATTTTTGGCTTGCAAAACAGGTTTTTTGGCTCTACGAGTAGCGCGCAGCACGCGACCCATAAGATGGGGAGGTCCAAATCACAAATGGCTTGTAGTTTTGGATTTGTCATGATGAATTATAGATGCTCAGCCATTTCCAAGGAATTTCATCAAGTTTTGGGTGACCAAAAGACTCAAAAACATCATGAAAACCACCTTTATGCCACTTTTTGCACCAGCAGGAAGTACTTCTGGGAGAATGCACTTTGGGAGGCTCAAATGGACACTAAATTGGAAAATTCCACTTGGGTGAGAAATTAGACATCTAGGGATTTCCAACAAGCCAACTTGAGCTTAATTTGGATGCTGGGAAGTGTCCCAAAAGCAGGTGGAAAGGTGTGCGATGCACAGGGCTCAAGCGCGCGGCGCACAGGGTTTTTTGGCACAGTTTTCATCCTCAGCGCAGCAAATGAAGCCAGTTTGACCAGTTTTGACTTGTGATGGGATTTTTCACCCTTCTTGATGTAATTAATGGAATATTATGTTGATTTGAAACTTATTTACCTATTCTATATGATTCATTCATAAAATAGCAAAAATTTAATGAATGAATTGGTTTCCCAGCTTATAGAGGCAAGTTGTTTTGGCTGCCTAGATTGTAGTGCTTTGTTTAGAATTGGTTGAAAAAACTCCTAGAATGATGAGCTCGACCCCTAGAGGTAAGGGAATGTGTTGGCTTGCCTATATTATGCATTTCTTCGTCATTTTCAGGGTTGGACTCTTGGGAATAGCTTGAGACTCTATTGTACATATCTTATCTGCATTTTTGGCAAAGGAAAGACCAGGGTTTTGCAGCACTATTTGGGATTCATGTGGCTTTATGTCTTGATGGCATGTTTCTTTCAGTACTTGTAAGCTGTGTATGTGTACTTCTTTCCTTCTTTAATCTTCTGCAATTGAACAAATGAAGTGTTAAGGTAGAATCCATAAATTTGCTATGCTCTGCTTTTAAATTTGTTTAATTTTCCATGTTTTCGTCTGTTTAAGGAGAACCCTTGAAAGTTTATTTCTCTCCTTAACCTCTCACCAGTCAGATCTATCCATTCAATCACTTTAAAGGCATCAAAACAATCGCCTATCTTGCCCCAAGTAGACCTCAGCAAAAGCTGTGCCTCATCCCCGCACCCAAAATTGCCTTTCCCTTGAATTCAACAAAACCTCAAAAAATCAATTCCATAGTCCTTGTACTTCATACCTAGCCTAAAATTAGTCATCAATTCAGTCATCTCGACCTCGTTGATTATCTTTTGCCGAGATTGACCCGGAGAGAGCCCTCTCCTGTCCTCATAGGGCTAGCTACGAGGCTGAGCGTGGTTTGATGTAGCCTTGAGTCTTACCTTATTTTAGCCTAAGGTTGATTTAAGCGCTAACATGTCTCATTTGGGATTTCCCCGTGTCTATGATCTGGTCCACCTCTTCTTTGAATTTCTCGTCTGGGATATTCCTTTGTAGACGCCTCACTTCTTTTTCCCATATTTCGACGACTTATTTGCCTCTATTTAGAACAATCACATGATAGTTGAGTGCTTCCTCCTTCACTGCTTCCTCCATTTTGTTTCTCTTAATGGTTGTGGATATTTGAGCCTCTGCTCTCAGCCTCCCCCTTGGCCTACCACCTCCATTTCTTACCATAATTGTTCTGGAGGCCATAATTCTTTGATGAATAGGATTTCTCTCACTAATATTCCCTCTTGTATTGTTCGACCTTATCACTATGCACACCCTGCATCTCCCCTCCTTAGAATATAAAGGAAAAATTTAGAGTTGTGTATTCCTGCCTATCCTTTGTGCACCTTCCTTGTCAATTTCTAGCAACTTCTGCTTACCAATGCGGTAACAGTAGATTCGTGCAAGGATGGGACCATATTCCTTCTCATTTTCCTCTGCATAAAGTCTATACAGGCACATTATAGTCATAGCTCTATTCTAGTACTGCTCCACACTGTGTATTCTCCTTCTTTGCTCCACGAACTATTCTTTCACATTAATGCAACCTCCTAGCAAATGATTAAATGAACCTCTGTTCCACCTCTTCCCATCATCTAGCGTCATGTATTTCATGTCTTGGCGACATGTACCTCCTAGATTTGCTCTAATACCCACTACTTGTCCCATCGTGATAGTTATTAAACATTCCATTCACCAGGTGGCTTACTCCCCTCCTCCTGGCCCAGTGTGGTGCAGGTAAATTCTCGATGCAGACAAAGACAATTCCTCTAGCCCGAGAGAGTGGGTCTAGCCACAAACAAACAATCTATTGAAAATCTCCTTAAGCTATAATCAAATAATAGGGCCTACCTCTTAGAATTCTTTCTCTTGGTGGTGATCCTACTTCCTTACTCCAGCTATCTTTCGTTTCCTTCCTTCGAATACTTGAAACAAGTAAACAAACAATAACAACAAATGTGATAGCATACAATATTTTATTCAACCTACTTAGCAGGTCAAGGATAATTAATCCATAAAGATGTAAGATAACACTTCATGTAGGAAATCAATCAATAGTTGTATTCATATAAATTCAGAAAGTGATTACAACTAATGCCTTGACATTGTTGGTCTCCTCCGACATATCCAATTTCCCACACTTTTGCTAGCATCTCATGGATGGTCCCAACAATGGAAGTTTTAAGGCCTCTTCCCTTTAGTCTCAAACCAAACCAAACATGTTATTCTCCCTCAAACATACACTAGAAAGCTACAAGCTATAGATGTCTTGCTAATCATTCAAACTCACTCCAAAAACTACTAAGACTGAAACTACATCCAAAAAAAACTAGTTCATCTTGGGAAAGGAGGGGTTTATATAGCTTTGATGCAGGGGTTTATATAGCTTTGATGGAGGAGAGAGGCTTTATCTCTTAGGTTTGTTCCATCCTAATAGGAGAAAGGAACCCAAACTGACTTCCTTAGCTCCATCTAGCCCAACCATTTACCGGAGTTCCATTACGAAGCTTCTAGACCTAGAATCTTAGACTCTATATTTAAAAAAATTGCCAAAAGAGGATTGGCGTGACTGAGACAAGGATGAACAACGTTGATCGATGCTAGTTTCAATGTTAAAATCTGTAGATTGTCGCAGGGGGTGAACTAGTCATTAGTGTGGGTCTTGTAAACTAGTGTAAAAGGAAGATTCTTGGGAAATGATGCAAAAGGGAATTGTTCTGCTCATGAAGAGGGACATAATGGGAGTTTCTTCATGATGGGAAAACACATGAGGGTCACTGTAGAGGTTCTCCTGGATCGTCGAATGGGGAGTACAGGGACAATGACAAGATGTTGTGTAACAGATGCCTCGTAAATTGTGAAGGCCGAATTAGAGTGAGGCATGAAATGCTTTACAAGTAGATGCGGGGAATTGGAGTCTATCATTAGAAAAACTCCAAGCAATCATACATGTATATATCTAAAATCTGACAGTCATGCCTGATAAAAATGAGAGGCTTATAACAATACATGAATCCATGGTATAGGTACAACTATCCATCAAGAAAAAGATCATGAGCATGGATCCTCAGCATGGACGTAGCCATCCAACTAGATGGATCATATGAAATAGATCCACGGCATAGGTGCAGCCATCCGTCTAAAGAATCATGTATATAGTCATGAATGATTCATCTCTCCTCGCAACCTGGACTTTTGTGATCTAAGCCTAGGGTCTTGCACTCCAACACGTCTCGATCAAAGTATAAATTCTAACATGTGAATAGACGTGCTAAAGTCGAACATGCTAGAATGTCGCTTGATTACCAACCAATGATGTGAATCGTTAACAAGCACGAGAGAAACCACCAACAATGAAAATGGCTCTCAAGGTACTTGTTGGTCGATAAAAGGTGCCTTTTAAAACTCCTAAGTATCCTCACATTAATTATCAATCCGGGCAAGTCTTCTTATTTCAAGAGTGTACACAGTCTGTGGCTGCTATTTACTCAAAGAGTAATGTTTCTAAATTGCAGTATAGATCTTTTAAATACAAGAGTAAATAGATGCATCTAGTAAATTCCAATTGTAATTAAAGAAAACTCAATACTTTAATGAAATCAAATCTTACATTCATCAAAGTAACAACAACATCAATTGAGAGTACAGTAGTGATAACTCATTCCTCTTTAATTGATTTAATCTAAATCAAACGCAATCCTTAATAATTAATCTAAACAAGAAATGAATATCAATCCGAGAGTTTCAAAAGAAATAGTTAATACACTTTACAGTTGATTATATTAAGTGGAGTATTTATCTAAGAAACTTGGTCTGAAATGAAAGCAAATTGAGTCAATGACAATACTGTGAATGATATAAAGTAAAGAGATTATGTTAACACTGGAAAATAATAAACAGTGCAGCGATAAAATCACAGAAAGCAAGAATACTATCAAACCATCACACTTGTGAGAATTGGAAATGTATGACACAAGAAGAGCAATTGAATCCACCAGAGGCTGGGCCCTTAGCCACCAGCGAAACACTACAGGAAATACGAGGGAACAACAAATTTACTTATATATTAATCATCAAACTAAATTAGCATTACAACATATTTGTGTTCTTCTCAATAGCAAGAGTCTGTGATTACAATTACAATTGCAATAATATAGAAATTCCTCCCCCCTTTCTTCGTACTAAACATCTCCTTTTATAATCAGAAGGGTAAAAAGATAAATGATAAACATGATCCCTGAGGATCTCTCGATCCTGAGGGATTCACAACAGTTTTCCATCTTCAAACATCGTTTCCTTTCCTGCACTAATCCTGCTGATTTTCTTTTGGTCGTATCTGCAACCATCGTGTTCCTTCCTTAGCTTGCTGATTCTTGTTGTTCCCTCTTAGGGAACAACATTTGTCCCTTTTGTTGTTTTCTTGCATAAAGGAAGTTAATAATTAGCTAAGTCGTAACTACAGATAATTTCTTCATTTCTTATCGTAATTCCTTAACATATTAGCACTTTGGGATATAGAAAGGATAAGAATAAAGGAAAAGGATGATGAGTTTAATAGTAAATGCATACCTTTTCCATGACCCAACATACTCCCCTGCTTACCCTTTTTCATGTCCTCATGAAAAGCATGTAGTTTGTATGCAGAGCAGTCAAGGAATAAGCTAGAGAAGGAATGTCGTAAAGTGGTCTGAAACCATGATTCTTGGCTAAGAGCTCAAATATGTGCCCTGTCTGTCCTTCAGGCAGTTCATATATAGCCTTGTACCCTTCAGCAGGATACCAAATAATAGGGCTATGGAACCGACAACCTAGCCAATAAGGAAATTCTATTAAGATGAGGTTGCTATAAGTAACAAAGTGTTCTGTAGCCAATTTAAATTTTTTATAATTAAATGGCTCTCTATACTGTACATTGCTATTGGAAACTGTCCACCTAAACTTGGCTGCAACCAAGGAGCTTTCCTGAATGGAGAGGAAGTATTCTACTCCCTTCTAGACAATCTCTTTCTGAATAGGGACCAAAATTTTGATTACTCATTCCCTTTTCATCAAAATTTTGTGATTGTCCAGCATTTGTAACAGGTGTTTTAGTTCACCTCTAACCCAAAGGTCCAGTCCATTTTCCTGCCTATGGAATGTGTTATGAGCCTTGAACCATTTCAGTTGATTAACAGTGAATGAAATAAAAGCTTGGAATTTCACATCCCCCACAAAAGGACTGGGGTTCTTTTCGATTTCTTCCTCTAATGCAAAATTATGTAAATAAAATTCACACAAAAATCTCTAAACTTTTACCCCATGTTGTTTGCAACATTTTATGAAATCCTCAATTATTTTTATTTCTATCAGTTTTCCAGCCTTGACGGCTTTGATTTTCAGCTGCAAGCATATTTCTAGCAAAAATAAGGCATAATTATTGGCAGGGGATCTGCATGCCAAGGCATCAGTGTACAATTAGCAAATAGTATCCATTTGACTCATGACCTTCTCTAATCTGAGCTTCAATTTCTCAATTCTTTCCTCTCCCTTTCGGTATTTATCGAAGGTCTCACTTTCTGATGTATTCATGTCCCAGAGTTGCCTCTATAATTCTTGGTATTTTTGTTGGGAGAAAGTTTCCAGCTCAATCCATTCTATGGTAAGCCGAGCCTGAGCTAAATCTTCTTAAAGATTCACTATAATCGGGTCGATGCTCGTCATGATATCTTTGGCTTGGGTATTTGTCTATGTACTCCTGCTATGAGAATGGATGCCTATTGTTTGTGCTTCTTTGTTGTAGGAGGCCCAAGCCTCTGTTTGGGTAGCTGTGTTGTAGGAGGGTACCATCTCTGTCTGAATAGCTAAGTCATGAGAAGGTATAGCCTCTGTTTGGGTAGTTGATTTTGCAAAAAATTGCATGCTATTCCATAACAAGTTCAGTGAGTATGGGCTCTGTTTGAGTCCCCATAGATTTTGCTTCATGTAATTCAATTTGAGCGGCTACGTTTATTGTTTTTGGGGTTTTGTCTGGAACCTTCCTCACTGCTAATTTTCTTATCTTTCACCTGAGCCTTTTTACTATTTTCCACAGTCTCTATTTTTCCTTCCTAACCTTTTTAATTTTGTCTTTATGCTTTTTAGGAGGAAAAACTATTTTTCTAATCGTCTCTGCTCCTAACGAGCTCGATTTCTCATCTTGTCTTTACTCTACAAGAATTGTGTCCCCAAATTGGTAGTCATCTCCCTGGTTTGTTTCTATTTCTCCTGTTTGCCCTACATTCTCTGTATTTAGGCCTACCTGACTGGGTTCTCCTGGAGGCATATCACCAGGTTGGTTCACCTCTTCTTGAGTGGCCTCTTCCCTTGTTTATGCTTCATACCTTATGTTTTCTGATATAATTCTATCATGGCCAGAGTTTTCTATAGATTGGGTTGCTCCAATGTTCAAATTGAGCAGGCTTTTGGGTTGCATGAAATCATCCATATTGGCCAAAATCTGGGCCAATTCGATATTGTGCGGTAAGTCACTTGGGGGACTTGATGTTGAGGGGAGTTCTGATTCATTTCTTTATTCTTATCCATAATGCCTTGATTCCTCCTCATGGTCCAACTCAGGATTATTCTGGCTTTCTATCTACAATTGTTGTTCACTTCCCGGGCTAGACAATTCTATGGGTTGGCTGATACCACCCTTGGGGTTTTCGGTCACTCCTAAGTTTGTCCTCAGCTGAGCGAAATGTATGCTCTTTTGGGGAATGTTTTATGTAAGGGTAGTCCTCTTCCTTTTCGGAACAGGGTTAGGCACAAGCAGATCTAGGACCCCTTCAATGGAAAATACTAATTCCTCCCAACTTGATTGCTGCTGGGCAAGGTTATAACTCACTATCACCCTAATCAAGCAGTGGTGGCTCACGACGGTTTCTATATGTTGGGATTTTTTCATGCTTAGAGCAGTTTCATGGAACAAAAAATTCAAATATGCAGGCAAATTCAGAGAACATTTTATGTTTTAGAACTGCTAGGAGTTTAAGTTGGCGCGGCCTTACCATGTCTTTCCTCCTGTCACATGTGATGTAGTTCTAGATGACTCTGGCTAGTTCTCCCCACAATTCTCCAAGGGATGATGGTCGAACTCCTTTTCCTTTGATGATCAGGTCATGTCCCTCATCCTTGAAGACTGCAATAACATCCTGCAACTTTAATCTTTTATTAGCCCATATGAGTCCTTCTACTGGTAATCCGGACACTTTAGCTATCACCGCATCTGACACTATGATTTGCCTCCCTCTTATCATAGATTGCCCGTTCTGTAAATTTTTTAGGAATTCAATAGCAATTGCTTCATTGGGTTGGTGAAATAGTATGAAATATGTTATCCACCCGGCTCAGGCTAGAATTTCTCTAGCTGCATCAAAAATGGCCAGTATTAGCAGCTCCCTGCGTACTGTTCTCCCTCCCATACTGCCTGGATTCAATAAATGGTTAGTGTAGAAAAGATATCATAGCAATAGAAAAAGCCGAGTGACAAAACAACAAGTTGTTATAATGGTTATTTCGGATGATACTTTACAGGAATGAATACCGTTAACTAGGACTTGCTATTGTACCACTTACTCCATAATCATGGAATGTCGTATTACCCTGCACAATCGAATAAAGGATTGACATGCATACATAAATACATTGGAGGTTGCTCCTCTCCCCTCTTTGAAATGATAGGTTACCTTCGACTGAATGAGTGAAGGAATGACATGCTAGCAGCAAAGTACAGGGGTGATAAAAGTGGCAAGGTACGCATATTAATGATAGGATCGCAAAATATACTGGAAAGCTGAAATCAATGCATATAACAAAAATTATCAATAAGTGTGGAGATGCCATGAGGTGATTCGAAAAGGAAAAATTACATCTGATGCAAGAAAGAAACTTTGTCTTCATCATTCCACTTAAACTACTATCATTGATTTTTAAAAGATATCACATGCATAAAGGTTCAAAAATAGATTAGGAACATAATCTCTCTGTAGTAATGGTATAAAATAAGAAAAGGGAGTTATAATAACTATTGATGTTGAAAATACGACTCCAATACCGTCAGCAGAGCTTCTGTTGCCTGCAGGTGTTTATAACCTCGACAGAGTTGCTTTTTCACCCTTTGGAACCATGATCCTTTATGTATAATTAGGAAAGTGCATTATGATGTCAGAGTAGAGACCAATGTGCTGGCTTGGTAACCAGATGAATACATTTCCATTCACTGGGAAGGAGCGAAAGGTCGGCAGGCCAGCTCGTGATGAGACCTCTTGTTCCAAGGACTTTATTTTTCTGAAGCATCCATTGGACCATATCCCTGGTGTGGTAGCCATAGTGGGAATGCCACTTCGTTGCTTCCTTATGAGCATGGTAGGCTGGTTCATGATGAGACCCCCTATCCTCTATCTGAAAAATCATAGAATTGTTAGTATATATCTATATATATATATATATATAATATATATATAATATATATATATTAGACAACACTTCCTATTTATATATAGAAGGTGGCTCAAATCTCCTTAAGAGTAGGGATGGTGGAAGAAGTCTAAACATATCAATAGAAAAAAAGTTTGCCGTTAACCTTATTTGATGATAACGAATAGAGAGAACTATAGGGGTTAAGGAAGAACCAGCATGGTACAAATAATCAATCAATTCAATTTATAGTGAAAACAAGGACAGTGAAGTGACATAGATGGTTGTGTCCTTCCTTTTTCAATCAGTACAAAGCAATCTCATTAAAGATGATAATATTCAATTTGCTTGTTCTAGTAAGCTTCAAATTTGTATCCTTACACATATATTTGTATACTTTCCCTATAGAGGATCATAAAGAGTGAGCAAAGGAAGGAAATAAAATTCACAAAGTGCTTATTTCCTAAAGGAAATAGCAAAAGAAAACCTCATACAAAGAATCTTGTTCCTTATAGGGAACAACAAGAAAAAACACACAAAATGGTGTTGTTCCTTAGAGGGAACAATAGCTATTCCCTGTAAGGAACAACAAATAAAAAATACACACTGATGGTATTGTTCCCTGTAGGGAATAGCAAAAGGTTATATAAACGAAAGTGTTGTTCCTTATAGGGAACAGCAGCTGCTCCTTAGGAGGAATAACAAGAAGAAAACTGCACACTGAAACTGTTGTTCCTTAGAGGGAATAACAAGAAGAAAAACTGAACACCGAAACTGTTGTTCCTTAGAGGGAACAGTAGTTGTTCCCTGTAGGGAACAACAAAGGAAATACATGCTGAAAAAAATCGATGTTCCGTAGAGGGAACAATGGCTGTTCCTTATAAGGAACAACAAAAAGAAAGAAAAAATTAGACGTGAAATTTTTGTTCCTTATGGGGAACAACAGTTGTTCCTTGGAGGGAAAAACAATTGTTACTTAGAGGGAACAACAAGAAAACAAATATACATGAAATTGTTATTCCTTAGATGGAACAAAAACTTTTCCTTAGATGGAATAGTGGGAAAAAAAATACACACGGAATCATTGTTCCTTAGAGGGAACAACAACTGTTCCTTAGATGGAACAATGAGAAAACAAATAGATACGAAATTGTTGTTCCTTAGAGGGAACAACGGATGTTCCTTAGAGGGAACAACAGGAAAACAAATAGATACGAAACTGTTGTTCCTTAGAGGGGACAAAAATTGTTCCTTTGAGGGAATAGCAGTTGTTCCTTTGAGGGAACAACAACTGTTCCTTAAAGGGAATAGCGGGAAAACAAATCCATACTTAACAGTTGTTCCTTAGAGGGAACAACATCTGTTCCTTAGAGGGAACAACAACTATTCCTTAAAGGGAACAACAACTGTTCCTTAAAGGGAACAGTGGGAAAACATGAAAGTGTTGCTCCTTAGAGGGAACAACAGTTGTTCCTTAGAGGGAACAACAGTTGTGCCTTAAAGGGAACAACGAGAAAATAAAAACATGCGAAACTGCTATTCTTTAGAGGGAACAACACGAAAAGAAAGAAGTGAAAATTTGTTCGCAAAATTGTTGTTCCTTAGAGGGAATAGCAGTTGTACCTTGGAGGGAACAAGAGATTTTCCTTGAAGGGAACAATAAGAAAAATCTGCACACCAAATTGTTGTTCCTTAGAGGGAACATTGGCTATTCCTTAGAGGGAACAACAAGAAAAATCTGTAGAAACATTGTTGTTCTTTAGAAGGGACAACATCTGTTCCTTAGAGGGAACAACAAAGGAAACAAAAAAGAAATTATATCCAATTTATACAAGAAAATTCAATTAAATAGAAAGGAAAGTTTATGTACAGATTTCAAAAATAAATAAATTCTCCACTAGACCGATGTTGTGGACAGGCCACCCTCCTCACAAGAATTTGTATGGTGGAATCTTCCCGTAATTATTTGCAAAAGGACTCCCTGGTAAGAAGTTTGTGATAAAGTCATACTCAATGTCCATTCTCTTTAAAAGAGTATCCATACCCATCAATGACGGCTAATGTGAGGGTGCCATTATCATGCACCTCTTGTATCTCATAATGCCCTAACCATATGGTCTGGAGTTTTCCTGGGAAATCCTAGAACCTAGAATCATATAGGAGTGCCCAATCTCCTTCATGGATGATCTTCTTCTTGATAAGGGCATCATGCCATTTCACTCTTTGTTGTTGGATCAGTGCAGTGTGTTGAAGAGCTGATAGTCAGATTTCATCCAATTCATTGATTTGATGAAGCCTATTAATCTGTGCTTCATTTAAGTCCAAGCCTACCTCCTGAGCTATCCTCAATGTTTGGATTTCAAATTCAATTGGGAAGATAGGTTATTTGCCAAACACTAACTAATATGGGGAATATCCCGTGGTATTTCTCCATGTTGTGCAGTATGCCCACAGGGCTTCTAGCAATCGGGTAGCCCAGTCACGTCTATGTGATGCAACTGCCTTTGTGAGTATTGCCTTGATTACTTTATTGGTGCTTTCTACCTGGCCATTTTCCTGTGGGTGGTATGGAGTTATGATGTTGTACATAATATGATGAATCTTTAATGTTGTAGCAATCTTATGGCCTATAATTTGTGGCCCTCCATCCGTGACTATTTCTCTAGGCAAGCCATATTGCATGAATAGTTGGAAAAGAAAGTGGATCACTGAGTCCTCTGTTGCCCTTGGTAATGCTTTTGCATCCACCCATTTACTCACATATTATGTTGCGACTAATATGTATGTCCTTTTATTAGATGATGGGTTTATTGGACCAATGAAATCTAACACCCATCATTCAAAAGTTTTAGTGACTAATTGTGGATGCAGGGGCATCTCATCAAACTGCCTAGGGCGTCCCATTCTTTGGAAACTATTGCATTCCTGGATGAACTTCTTGCCGTCTTTAAAAATGGTGGGCCAATAATAGCCTGTCTGCAGACCTTGTGACCAGTCCTACGATCTACAAAATGACCACTGCAAGGCCCATCGTGGCAAGCTTTCAGGATGTCAAAGACTTCGTCTTCCCTGACACATCTTCGAATGTTCATATCAGCCCCTGTATGAAATAAATATCCTCCGATCCAGGAGAACCGAGTGCTACGGTGTACTAATTTTTTTCTTTCAATAGGTGTCAGGTGCTTGGGTAATTTTCCCACTGCTATGTAGTTTGCGACATCCACATATCATGGTGTTTTCACAGTGACAACGAATAAGTGTTCATTAGGGAACTGGTCTTCTACCGCTGCCGAGTTGTCTGTCTTTGGGATTGGTGAAAGAAAGTCTGCTACTGGATTTTATTTTCCTGGTCAATCTTTGATAGTTATGTCAAAATCCTGCAAAAGGATCAACCATCTTGTCACTCTTCCATTTGTAACAGGTTTATTAGCTAGATATTTAATAGCATAGTGATCAGTATACAAGACCACAAGGTATCCTTTTATATAATGTCTAAATTTATTAATAGCATACATTACAGCCAAAAATTCTTTTTCATTCGTAGTATAATTTAATTAATCAGGAGATAGATTTTTGCGGATGTAATATATTGCATATGGCTTATCTTCCTCCTAGCTGAGAACTGCTCCAATGGCTGTGTCTGAAGTGTCGGATGAAATCGGGAATGGCAAATCCTAGTTTGGGCCCCGTAATACTGGCACTATTGATACAAGCCATTTTAAATCTTCAAAAGCAATGTCACATTTGTTAGTCCAAATGAAATCAATATTTCCTGTTAGTGCATATAATAGTGCAACAATTCGAGAAAAAATCTTTATAAATCTTAATAGCCAGAAAATCCCAAGAAATTGTGTACCTCTGTTTGTGTGGAAGGGGTAGGTACTAAAGGAATTATTTGAACTTTTGCTAGATCTACCTGGATTCCAGTAGATGAGATATAGTGACCTGGGATAAGGCCCTCGGTCATCATCATGTGGCATTTTTCATGGCTTAAACAGAGCCTAGTAGCAATGCATATTTGCAAAAAAATCTCTAATGTTTGTAATGCCGACTCAAAGTAATCTCCGTAAGGTGTAAATTCATCCATGTACACCTCAAGCCCTTCATTTATCAGATCTGAAAAAATGCTAAGTATAGCCCTTTGGAATGTGGCAGGTGCATTTCACAGCCCAAAAGGTAAGACCCTGTAAGGAAATGTGCCCCAAGGGCAGGTAAAGTTAGTCTTATCATGGTCTTCAGGGGCAATTTGAATTTGATTGTAGCCACTAAAGTCATCTAGGAAAGAAAAGAATTTTTTTCCTACCAATGTGTCCAAGACCTGGTCAATGAACGGAAGGGGAAAATGGTCTTTTTGGGTTGTTTTATTAAGCTCTCTATAGTCAACACATATATGTCACTTTCCATTCTTTTTAGGCACCACTACTAATGGAGAGACCCATTTGCTGTCAAATCTAGGATAGATAAAATTTACATCTAATAGCTTTGTAGTTCATCTTTAACAATATCTTTAAGGTGAGGGTTTAACCTCCATTGAGGTTGTCGAATGGGCCTGGCATCTTTCTCTGTATAGATGTGGTGCATGCATAATTAGGGATCAATCCCTTTCATGTCCGGGTAATTCCATGCGAAGGCATCTTTATATTTTCTCAAAAGTTGAACAAGCTTCTGCTCCTAGTCAACTGTCAGGTTTTTATTAATATTTAAAGTTTTTCCTGGCTCAATTTCTATGGTTTTGCTGTTATAAATAGAAGTTGTTGATACCGACTGGTCGTTAATATCTTTTAAGGGATCTTCTTCTATTTCATTATCGAGGGCTGCTTCAATCATGTGACATTTTAGATGGGATACAACATCTGGTTGCTTAATGTAAGTGTTAATGATGTCATCTTCTGTTTGATCCTTGAATTCGAGAGCATCTTCTATAGTTAGTGGTGATCTAATGTTTTCAGTTAGATATGATACAGGTTGTTTTCTAGTTTTTATTATTGTTAAACTTAGCTAAGCTAGAGGATATAAGGCTAAATTCTTCACATTTCTTCCTCTTGCTATAGTCATGCTGCCTGTTCGACAACTTATGTAAGCATCTGGGGTTGCTAGCCAAGCTCTACCTAGAATTAGGGGATGTCCATCGAGCCGATTTCTAGGATTGATGATCAGAAAGTCTACTGGGTATTCCCAAGAGTCTACAGATACCATTACATCCTATAATGTGCATTTTGGTTTGACTATTGACCGGTCAGCCAATTCCAACAAGGTCGTGGCTGGGTCCAAGGATGTATTTCCAAGCTTTTGACAAGTTGTTGTCGTAAGAATATTGATTGCTACTCCTAAATCAAATAATGCATTGGGAAAGGAGCATCCATTTATTTTCACAGTGACTATACGGTTTCCTAGGTTATCATATTTTATAGGTGTTTCTCTGCCTAATAGTAAATCAGATAAGGTACTGACTACATGAACAGTTGGGGTTGTTTTTATTTTCCTCTTCAGCCTTTTCATACACAATTCCTTAGTAGTTTTTGCATAAATTGGAATGTCCTGAATAGCCTAGAGGAGAGGTATTTTTACACACAAAATTTTCAATTCTCCTAGAAGATCAAAATCAAGATATTCGATTGGGCGTGGTATGATTAATCTTTCTAGGAATGGTGGAGAAGAGGTGATTGTTTGATTGTGAGTTTTCTGTTTAACTGTGTTTGCCACTTGTGGTGCTTGTTCTACAAGTAACAGATCCTCGGATTCTATTTTCTGTATAGACCTTAATTGAAGCCCATTGTACTCCCTTAACTCAGTTTCTGGCTCTGGTCCTTCAATAATTTGCATAGATTGAACCGGTCTGTTGTTGGGGTTTGGGTTGGGTTGGGCTGGGATTTGTGATCGTAGGTTGGTCTGAGGGTTTTGTTGCAATGTGTAGGGTGCTGGCAATGTAGGTTGAGGTAGGGGGATTGTTCTTGCTGGTTGGTTTGTAGGTATTTGCCAGCTTGACTACCAGTTCTGGTTCTGTGAAGTGGAAGGTGACCATTGAGATTGAAATACATTATTCTACCAGAACGGCGAGAAGTAAGAGGAATTTGGCCAATTGTTATTTTGATTTGATTGGTTGGGCCAAGGTGGCATAGAGAATGGTTGTTGTGACCAATTGGAAAAAGGTGGTTGGTTCTACCACATAGCTCCTGGGTATTGTTGCAAATTATATTGCGAGGGTTGAAAGAAAGAAGATGGATCAATAGGTGTACCAGTTTGTCGTGGTTTCCATTGGCGATGTTGATTTAGCAGGTAGATTGGTTTTGTTTCTTCCTCTTCCTCCTTATAGACTACTTTTAACCCTGGGAGTGATGAGAAACTTTTTGTGGCATGATCTTTAGTACATATGGCACGGGTTTGCACCATAGTCAGTGGGAACTCATTGTGACTATGCTTCTTCCTGCATCTAGGACAAAATATCACCAAGTTTTGTTCTGCTTCAACCTGCTTTTGCTTGGCTTGCATAATGTCTAATTGCATTGTCAAAATTCCTAAAATATCTATTTTGAAATCCTATAGCAGGTTGTCAATTTCTGCACGAGTTATACCTCCACCAGAGATTTTGTTGACCTTGGAGGTCATGTTGCATTCTATAGGTTTCAATCTCGTACTACCTCTTGAGCACCTGATACACAATTTAATAATGTCAACATACTCTTCTTGATATATATCACCTTTACCCATAATATTTAATGTGTCTATCCATTGTTCTTTCATCCCTTTAATCAGTGTAGTTTTTAGCACGTTATCAGGCAAAGGTAGAGTTTCATAGGGAGACCACTAGATGTTATATTGAAAGTGTTCCACATATTCTTCTAACGTTTCACTAGGTCTTGCTGCCATTTGGAATATTTCGTCTTTCAATTCCCTAGATCTGCAATAGTCCTAATATTTTTTAAGGAAAGCAGTTTTCATTTGATCCCAATCATTTATTGTACCCCCACCTAATCCCATAAACCAACGCAAGGTTGCTCCTTTCAATGTAGAAGGAAACAACTTTAGCTTTTGGGGGTCGGTGGTATAATCATAACCCCGACATAATACATCAAATTCAAACAGAAATACATCTAGATCCTCTGATGTCAGTCCATGAATGTTGGGAATATTTTTGAGAGGGATAGATTTCATGGGTGCGTTGACAGTTGCGTCAATGATGGGATATTGCAATGTAGAGGTCTGGGGTACTTGTGGGTTGTTGGCCATTTGATCAAATATATGCTAGTACCCTTCCCGGATCTCTAGAGAGTTATTCCTAGGGTGGTTAGAAGGGGTGGGAATGATCTTACCAACACTCCCTCGGTCTGGGATATTGGGTGTTCCTTGTTGAAGTACTACCTGAGGGGATCTTGGCTTCTTTGTTTCCCCTGTTTCTTCTCCTTCTTCATGAATATTACAAGAATTCCCTTCTTGTGAGGAAATTGGGTGTGAATTTTCAATTTCTTGAAAACTCTGCTAAGTCCCTACTGTTTTGCTGTGGAACTCAACGTAGGCTACAAATGGTGAGCCTGTGGCTCGAAGGGAGTCAGCAGGTTGTTTGGAAGCAACGTTTCTGGGACCTACTAATGGCTAAGATTTGGCTTTCTTTAAGATGTTGTCTATGAAAGTTGATCATCCAAGGGTCACCAGTCCCTTAGATTTGTCAGGTTTGGGTAGTGGAATTAGACTGTTTTTGGGTTTTTTCTTCTTAATTCATGCAAACAATTCAAATGTTTATCTCTACCCTAATTTCCTAACGATTCTGCTGGAAAGTGGGCGGGGGAGCAAGCATTTTACATGCTTCGTACACAGGTTCTTACCTTTCGTTTTGAATACCCAGTTCTCTCTCAACAAACAAGTAGCAAATACCTACTTCAGTTTTCTGTAATTGTGCTAAAAAGAGGGCGAAGGAGCAAGAACTTTACTTGCTCGTTACGTAGGTTCTTACCTTCCGTTTTCAATACCCAATTCTTCTTCAACAACAATCATCAGATGTACATTACTCTTTAGAAATGGTTACACTCTCCCCGGTAGTGGCGCCAAAATGTTGGTCGATAAAAGGTGCCTTCTAAAACTCCTAATTATCCTCACATTAATTATCAATCTGGGCAAGTCTTCTTATTTCAAGAGTGTACACAGTGTGTGGCTGTTATTTACTCAGAGAGTAATGTTTCTAAATAGTAGTACAAAACTTTTAAATAGAAGAGAAAATAGATGCATCTAGTAAATTCCAATTGTAATTAAAGAAAACTCAATCCTTTAATGAAATCAATTCTTACATTCATCAAAGTAACAACAACATCAGTTGAGAGTACAATAGTGATAACTCATCCCTCTTTAACTGATTTAATCTAAATTAAACCCAATCCTTAATAACTAATCTAAACAACAAATGAATATCAATCTGAGAGTTTCAACAACAATAGTTAATACTCTTTACAGTTGATTATATTAAGCATAGTATTTATCTAAGAAACTTGATCTAAAATGAAAGCAAACTGAATCAATGACAACACTGTGAATTATATAAAGTAAAAAGATTATGTTAACACTGGAAAATAATAAACAGTGCAACGATAAAATCACAGAAAGTAAGAATACTTTCAAACCATCACACTTGTGAGAATTGGAAATGTATGACACAAGAAGAGCAGTTGAATCCACTAGAGGCCAGGCCCTTAGCCGCCAGTGAAACACTACTAAGCTACTTCAGGAAATGTGAGGGAACAACAACTTTACTTATATAATAATCATCAAATTGAATGAGCATTACAATATATTTGTGTTCTTCTCGACAACAAGAGTCTATGATTACAATTACAATTACAATAATACAGGAATTCATCCTCCCCTTTCTTCTTACAAAACATCTCCTTTTATAATCAGAAAGGTTAAAAAGAAAATGATAAATGTGATCCCTCAGGGTCTCTCGATCCTGAGGGATTTGCAATAGTTTTCCATATTCAGACATCATTTCCTTTCCTGTGTTGATTTTGCTGATTTGCTTTTGGCAGTATCTGCAACCGCCACGTTCCTTCCTTAGCTTGCCGATTCTTGTTGTTCCTTCTTAGGGAACAAAATTTGTCCCTTTTGTTGTTTTCCTGCATAAAGGAAGGTAATAATTAGCTAAGTCATAACTGCAGATAATTTCTTCATTTCTTACTGTAATTCCTTAATAGATTAGAAAATTAGGATATAGAAAGGATAAGAATAAAGGAAAAGGATGATGAGTTTAATAGTAAATTCATACCTTTTCCATGACCCAACACTACCAACATCACAATTCATGGAGTGTGAATAAGGAATTGAATTCAAACACCTACAAAATCATTCCATCGAAGACCAATGATGAGAACATGTCATCAAGTGCAAAGAAATTTCCATTAGGGCATGCAAGATGTAAGGTACTAGAAAGGAGTTTCTAGGTCAACTTACTGGATAATGAGCTGAAGTCGACATGAAGTGATCTGCTTAAGGAAGGTCATAATGAATCCTTCATCATCGGCATGAAATGGGAAACACAATGAATGCGAGTAATCCAAGATGATCAAACAATGTATAGGTAGGAAAACTTCTCTTGAACATATGGATGACATGACTCTAGAGTTTGGCATCGTTTGACATCATAGGATCAAAGGTCATGGTGATGTGGTAGATATCATGCAAGAGATTTAAAATGGATAACCCAGAACCCAGGGAGGCAAGTGACGAAGTGAGTATGTCCCAAAACCTAACACAAAAATTAGATGAGTGTCAATATTTAAGAGCGATAGGCTGCCTCAAATGAATACAACTGATGAAATACTTGCAAGTTTCCCCCACCATTTCTGGTGAGTACCCTAGTTATTTTTACACAAGCTTGATGGGGACAGAATATGTTTGTAATATAAGTCCATCCTTCGAATGGGTCCATCCTAGTAAGGTTTACGAGCCCTAGGAAGGAGTAGCTCAGTCTTGTCATAATGAAAAGTCCTATGTCATTTATTTTTTTAACGAGTCCGACAAAGGTGAAACTCGACATCTTTTTCATGTTTAGGGAGTTTGAAAAAGACACGGAAAAGAAAATTCCAAAAGGTCCCTTTTCATACATTTATGTCTCTCGAGCCTGAAAAGGCAAAAAACAATACTTGAGAGAAGTGCTTGACCTTTTCAGTCAAGGAGTACCTTTTTCGTAAATAGTTCATCCCAACCCAAAAAAGGGGTAAACGTGTATTGGGTAAACAACATTTCATAGCCTTTAATGAGCTCAAAAATGACAAGAGCCCCATAATATTTTTGTGTTTTAAGAGTCAGAAAAGAGCTGAAAGCAGAACCCCCATTTTTATTCTCTTTAACGAGTCAAAAAAGGGAAAAAATGCTCGACAATCTTTTCATATTTTAGAAATCAGAAAAGAGCTTAAAGGTGACTCGTCTTGGAGGAGTGAGTGGTATAAAGGGTAACAACTGGTTCCAGCAATGGAGGAACTTCTCAAAACATGTAATGGTCAAGAGGATGGCTAATAAAACCACTCATTGTTGTGCTTCCTCAAGGAAGGAAAAAACAATCAAGTGAAAGCATATGATCAGCCAAAGAGATGGTCGTGATGCAATAAAACAACCAAGGTTCATCTAGCAGAAATCAGTTGAATAAAACAGAAATCAGAAGATGTAAATTGGGCATGGGTTCATTTTTACACAAGATTGAACCATGGGAAACTCTGCTTCGATTTAGTTTCATATTTACACAAGCTTGAAACGAAAAACTATGCTTGAGATAATTTTTCATGCCCCCAACATAATGACTCAGTTCGAGGTACATGCACCCCAAGATCCATCTCATTCAAATGGGTGAATGGAATGAAGGTTCACTTTTGAGATCCAGGAAAGACTCGACTGAGATTTTACGAGATCTTAATCAAAGACTCAATTTGGAAAAGGGAGGTGCTTCATTTTTTAATGAGGTTGACAAAAGACAAGGAACTATGTTTGCACTCCTTGATTCATTTCTTAATGAGGTTGTCACAAGACAAGGAACCATCCTCATGACTCCTTGTTTCATTTTTTAATGAGGTTGACACAAGACCAAGAACTATCCTCACGACACCTGTTCATGACCCATAAGAGAACATGGCTCCCAAGAGGACTTCACTAGATGGAAGAAAAACGCACTGGGAGGAATACATGTCATTTGGTACCAAAGACAGATTGGGTTCCAATGCCCCCAATACATAATGTACAATACCATTTGTGTGAACATCATCATATGTGGATATGGAACGGGTAGCCACATAATTGGCCTATGGCGTGGAAGTTACTGCTTTCAAACAAGAGTTGATAAGGGATGATGGTTGCAAAGGAGGCACTTGGTGACCAATGAACGATAGTGATCAATAGTCACAATTCTCACTTCATTCAGAAAACAAAAAAAATGGAAAAGATAAGAAATAAGAGCTCCCATGACATAAACATAGTCACGTCCAAGGAGAAGATTGAAATCTAAGGGACCTTAGACTACCATCACATCTATATAGACAATATTTCCTCCCAAAGTAATAGGGAACTTTGGAAGGACCCCCAAGGGTTGGTTGGTTCCTCTGTTGAAAGCCAACAGATTATGAGTGACAGGCACAAGCTGTGGGGAGCCTAAAGCTTGCCAAGTAGTAGAACACATGATGTTAATAGATGCTCCTTCATCTAATATAGTGACATGTACTACCATTTTATAGGCTTGTACTGTGATCTGGAAAGGCACATAGGATGGAAGGCGGAAAGCAGTCAATTGAATCCAATCAAAAGAAATGATAGAACTACTTGGTGGGGGTATTATATGATTGCCTCCATGCTCTGTAGGAATAGGAGGAGGACTCTCCTAAACTACTAGGATAGGAGGGTCACTCTTCGATTCATGAGAATATGAGGAGATGAGAAGAACATGATCAGTATGATCATTACTCTCTTTAGGAACAGAGTGAACGACTCAAGGCGGAGCCAAGTCGACACTCTTTCTGACCAATGGTCGGTCAGGAACAAACACAAGAGAGTCATGCTTAGGAAGAGCAGGATGGGAAAGAGATGAATCCAAGTCAATTTCTTTACCAACTAGGAGAGGGTTAGAAGAAAGTCGTTGATAACCAATAGGAAGTTGGGCTTGAGGAGCTATAAGTTTTTCCAAAATTTTGGAAGCTTTATCCATAAGGAAACAAAGGTGAAGAAGATGCTTCTCTTCACATAACCTACAGGGGAGTATAATCTTTCCCTTCTTCTTACCATCATTAGTTGAAGGTGTAACATTGACATGATCTCCAGAGGTCTACGGGGATGGTCGATTCAGGTCTTGAGACCATCCCTCTAAGACTCTGGGAATTCCATGACAGTATTGAAGGAGATGATCACCCTTATATAGCTTGTAAGGGAATCTCACCTTCCATGGAGGATCAAAAGGTTTGTTTATAGGAGGTGCATTTGGAGTAACAGCCACACGGTTTACATCTCACTTATCTGATTTCTTCTTCTTCGTCTTCTTATTCTTCTTCTTCTTAGCCTCTTGGTTACTAGATTTCAAACTTTCACCAAGAGAATTGGAAGGGGAAGATGAAGAAACATGGGAAGAAGGTGAGAGGTCAACCTTAGAATCAACGTGATCTTGTTCAGATGAAGGAGATGGCTGGACAGGATTTGGGATACTCGGGACCACCGAGGTTGAAAATAACCAGATAGGTAAACCAATGGTTAACCTAGGGAGGGGCAACGTTACCATATAAGGATCACCAACAATTCCAAAAGAAGGAAAAGGACTAGGATTCCCATCCGAAGGGAATCATTGACTAGTAGACTCTAGAAATGTCGCCATTGGAAACGACCCTAAAGAATCACTAAGGAAGATAACTTTAACCAGGAATTTTTCATGTGTAGTTAATTTTAAGACACTATAACAAAAATTTTCTTTTTCATATTTTAAGAGTTGAGAAAAGAACAAAAGGTGACTCTAGTTGCTCTCATATTTAAAACAAGCTTGAAAGGACAAGTGCTCAGTGATCTTTTAAATTTAAAGAGTCTAAAAGACCAAAACGACTAATCAGGATATCTAGGCAAAAAAGATTACCAGGTAATCGTGAACTACATAATACCTCCTGACAAACCAAAAAGTACGAGCAGGCAATCTCCTCAAATGCTATGTTCAGTGTATCACATTTATAAGGTGGCAGACTTGGCTTCCTATAGATAAACAATTGCAAACCTAGTGGGGTCTCCCTTTATATACTCGACGGTATGGGGAGCACAAGTCTGTACTAGCACTGTCTAGTGCCGAAGTGAACGACAGTTGCTAGGTTTAAAGACACCGGAACACATTTCTAGATTAGACCTCTAAATACAAGCGTTAAGTTTCAATGATTCCTTAGGTTAATTCAATAGATTTTAACGATTAATCTTGAATTAGGTTTCAATTACAAGGCCCTACCACTGCGAATTGAAAAAACTCCTACATGCAGCTATATGAGAAAGGAAATATTTTTCTTCAATGAAATTTTACAGTAATTGAGAGATAGAGAACACACAAACAATGCAACAATCAAAGAATAAAATATTTCACTAATAAATCTCCAAAAGGCACTGAATCTTCCTATCAAATGCACTTCAACTAGTCCTTTTAACAGTAAATAGAATTAATTTCTTTTTGAATACAAATGATGATGTGACTCTAGTCTTCAATGATGCTAGCTAATGTAACATATTGATTCAGCAAACTAGAATTATGTATTTTTCAATGAAATGGGAAAATGAATCTTTCACAAACACTTCAATGAAAAATTTCCAATAGCATCAACCTCAAGAAAATGAAAGGAACAAAAGAGAATTCCTTTCAAACTAATGATGAAAGACTCAACCAAAAAAGATGAGAAATTTGATCTATGTCTAAAAAGAAACACTTAGTCAACAAATGAAACTTTTAAAACTTGTGAAATGAAAATCAAAGCAACAAAGGACTAACAAACAAAATGCAAGGTGCAAACTTGACTATCGACTGACTTGCTAAGCACACAAACAGGTGAATGGATGACGACCTATATTCCCTAGGGTTGCAAACCATCCAAGAACTCAAAAAACCAACTGAAGGAAATGCAAACCAAGCAAGAATATACACCAAGCTAAAAGAGCTTTCCAACCATGGAGAGCACAGTCAAAACAAGCTAAGAGATAGAAATCAAAAGGGTAGGACACATTGGTTATGATCTAGGGGAAACCTTGATCTTCACCTACAAGAATCAGTGTGATTGCTAACTCACAACAAGCACTAGAAGGGGGTCGGTGCGACTATTTTTGAGAAACTTGCAATGATCGATGTGACTGTTAGAAAAATAAACACATTGAGCGAGGATTCAAGGAAAAAAAAAGTTCAAAGGTTAAAACCAGACTTGCCACTGTAAATTTCAGGCCCAAAGTAATAAACCAGGTAAAGCAGAGAACACTAAATGCAAACGGTGATACGGGAAAAGTTCACACAAAACCATAAAATGAGAATCTATCAAAAAAAAGGATTGGTTCCCCAGTATGGTCGACAATTTGTGGTGCAGGTAAATTCTCGATGTGGACAAAGACAATTCCTCTATCCCGAGAGAGCAGGTCTAGCCACAAACAAACAATCTATGGAAAATATCCTTAAGCTAGAATCAAATAGGAGGTCCTACCTCTTAGAATGCTATTCCGCTTGGTGATGATCCTGCTTCCTTACTCTAGCTATCTTTCGTTTCCTTCCTTCGAATACCTAAAACAAGAAAACAAACAATAACAACAAACGTGATAACATACAATATTGTATTATGCCTACTTAATAGGTCAAGGAACATTAAGCCATAAATATGTAAGATAACACTTCATGTAGGAATCAATCAATAGTTGTATTCATATAAATTTAGAAAGAGATTACAACCAATTCCTTGACATTGTTGGTCTCCTCCGACGTATCTAGGTTCCCACACTTCTTCTAGCATCTCATGGATGGCCCTAACAATAGAATTTTTAAGGCCTCTTCCATTTAATCTCAAACCAAACCAAACACACTATTCCCCCTTAAACATACACTAGAAAGATACAAGATATAGATGTCTTGCTGATTATTCAAACTCACTCCAAAAACTACTAAGACTGAAACTACATCCAAAAAAACTAGTTCAACTTGGGAAATGAGGGGTTTATATAGCATTGATGGAGGGGAGATGGTTCCTCTTATCATGGTAGAGGCCTTATCTCTTGGGTTTGTTCCATCCTAATAGTGGAAAGGAACCCAAACTGACTTCCTTGGCTCCATCCAGCCCAACCATTTACCGGACTTTCGTTACAAAGCTTCTAGACCTGGAAGCTTTGAATCCATATTTTAAAAACTTGCCAAAATAGGATTGATGCAATTGAGACAAGGCTCAATATCATTGATTGGTGCTAATCCCATTGCTAAAATTTGTAGATCGGTGCGGGGGATGAACTGGTCATTAGCATCGGTCTTGTAAACTGGGGTAAAAGGAAGATTCTTGAGAAATGATGCAAAAGGGAAATGTTCTGCTCATGAAGAGGGACATAATGGGAGTTTCTTCATGATGGGAAAACACATGAGGGTCACTGTAGAGGTCCTCTAGGATCATGGAATGGGGAATACAGGGATAGTAACAAAATGATGTGTAACACCCACACCTTTTCTATCACTTCACCTCTCTGACGTGGCTTGATCTCACTTTGCTATTGATCAGCAATATTCCTTTAGTTGTATGTCCACCATGTCCTCCCAAGCCATTTCAGTGATCAGCCTAGTACTCTCGACCCCTTCATTTTCTACTATGTCCACAAACGCATTGGTTGAGTGCCAAACTAAGGCAAACTCCACCATTTTCAACTCCTGCAGGTGGTCCTTAATCCTTTGGATTATCTGGGTGAGACGCTATTTCTTCATAACCTTATTCATCTTAGTGTCACATTGCAATCTATGTGCCACTTGGATATCTAATGCGGAGTCTCCCTTCACTATTACATTCACCCTTCTTTCCTACCACAACATTTCTCACCCCTGCTCCAGGGCCTGGAACTCTGATGAAATATTTTTGGCTTGTTTTATATTTATGAAGTATAACCTTTTGATTTTACCTGTCTAGTCTCGAATGATTCCTCCAACTCCAACCTTTCCTGGATTTCCCTTAGATGCTCTCTCAAAATTCAATTTCTAGGAACCCTCCGAAGGAGCCTACCACAATGTAGATCTCATCCTTATATGAATTTATTTGGGTCTGAGGATCCTATTCCTTAGGTAATCAAGGTAAAAAAACTTTAAGATTCTGACTTCCTGAGGGGATGGTTTTTCCTCTAAGGTTTGTTTTTTTTTTTTCTTTTTTTCTTTTTCTGTTGATGGTTTGCTTAAGTTGACGGTAAATTTCTTCCATCAGGCTTGCCACAAGGAGATTTTTATCATGGAAAATTTGATGGTTGCATTCCTTCCATATTGAACAAAAGATAAATCGACAAATCAAGTTCCAGGTCTTGTTCACCACTTCATTCTTGGTGTATTGTAACCTCCATTTTTTAATTATTTTTTGTATACTTTCCTTATTTATATCAATTTTTCTGAAGATTATAGTCAACCTTTCCCATAGAAATTTTGTGTATCTACAAGTATTTAGTAGATTCTTAATACTTTATTCTTCCCTCTCACACAAATAGCACCATGATGGATTGATCATCCCTCTCTTAACCAGATTCTCCCAAGTTAGCACCTTTCTGTGTAGAATTAACCACCGAAACATTTTAATTTTTGGCCAGTGAGAGGTTACCCATATTTTACTCCAAGCTTGGTCATGGACTCCTAGATGTTTCGCTCGAAGTTAATCCTTGGCTTCCTTGAGGTTGAAATCTCCCCCATCTTGTTGCCCCCATCAAAATTGGTCTTGGTCCTCATTTGCTAGGATTTGTCTTTTCTTCAGTTCCTTTGTAATATCTTGAATGCTTGAATCTCTCAGATTTCCCTCATGGAAGATGTTCAAGTTCCAAGCGCTCCACTTGTTGTTTTCTAGTCCTTGAGCTCAGAATTGGTGGAATTCCCTATACCCCTATCTCTCTGTGGTTTCCTGAAGACACATCCATTCCTTTTTGTTTAATTTTGGTTTTTGTTTCTAGACATCCTCCCATAATAGGGCATCCTTTCCATTTCTTAGTTCCAAAAAGCTATGTTTTTGTATAATTTCTATGTTAGTCCATGTCATATTGTATATAACTGACCCCTGGATTGAACCTGTGAGCCTTAATAGGTATTTTAGTTGATAATCAGGAGCATATTTCACTTTCCATAATTTCTCCTATGGCGTCTCCCCTCCCCATTAACCATTTCCAAAACAATTTCACTCCATTTTCTCTATTAATTATCTCAGGATCTTGCAGCCTAGAGCCACCTGCATGCTTGGATTTACAAATCGTATTCCACACCACCAACACCCATTTCCATTTTTCCTCTGCCCTTCACCACAGGGAGTTTCTTTGAAGCTTCTTTATTTTTTTGAGAACTCCTTTAGGCATAGGAAGAACATATAGCATATATCCCAGGATAGCCTGAAGCACCGCCTTAACTAGGACCAATATCCCTGAAAAATTCAATGTTCTTGTTGTCTATCTTTTGACCCTATCTTCTTAGTTAGATATTACCCTTTCCCAATTGGATTTTTTCCAATATTTTTCTATTAAGGGCACTCCTAAATACCTCAAAGGGAGGGATTTCCTTTGGAACCCTAGGATAGCTGAAAGATTTCTCTGGATAGAAATGTAAGTGTTAAAAAATAAAATCGTTGAATTTGACTGGTTTAATTCCATACTTGACGCCTTCATGAAGGTATCCAGAATGGCTTCGAAATTGTGGGCATCCTTTACCATACGGACGCCATGAAGCATGGTGTCATCCAAAATTTTTGGTGAGTGGTTGCCTAAGCATTCTCATACAAATTCAGTCCTATAATATCCCCTTCTCTATTATCTGCTACTATCACCCTCCCAAGACCTTCCATCAATGAGATAAACAATAAGGGGAATAATGGGTCCCCTTGATGGATTCCTTTGGCCAGGAAGAAAGGTTTTGATGGGGCTCCATTAAGTAGAATAACTGTGGGATGAGACCATTGCCATGATCCAATTTAACTAGTGATCATTAAATCCAAAATCCTGTAACACTGCTACCATGTATTCCTAGTTGATATTATCATAGGTTTTAGATAAATCTAATTGTATTACCATACTAGCCTTTTTCCAGGTCTTCGGTGAGTGAGAAACTTCGTGCGTCATGATTACATTGTCCAAAATTTGTCTCCCCTCCACAAAACCCAATTTTTCCTCCAAGATAAGATAAGGAAGAATTTTTTTCCTACTATTACCTGCTACTTTGGATATGATTTTATATAAAACGTTGCACAATGTTATACGCCTGAATTTTTCAAGGGTACTAGCCATTTCTTCCTTGGGGATAAGGGCTATGAACGTTAAAATCAGAGCTTTGAGAACTGTTGTTGATTCTTGGGATTCAACCATCACCTTGTATATATCATATTTGAAAATTTCCTAGTAGGCTTTGAAGAAATCTATGGTAAATCCATCTGGTCTAGGGGTTTTCCCATTAGTCATTTCATTCACTTCCATAGCCACTTCCTCCATAGAGACCGACTTGGATAAATTTTTGTTGTTCTCATTAGTGAGCACCTTCGAAATATGCCTCACAATACTTTGAATATATTCTCCTCTCCCCACTTGGGGCTCTTCAACTATGTTTTGGAAGTGTTGGACTAGGACCTACTCAATGTCTTGGTGAGCCTCAAAGGTGTCCCCCTCTAATCCTTTATTCTAAGGATTTTGTTTGAGTTCCTTTCCTCAATTGTTGACCGGTGAAATAATTTTGTGTTTTTCTCCCCCTCCCTAGGCCATATCACTTGCAATTATTGTCTCCATAGGATTTCATCTTGCTTGCATATCTCCTTCCACTTCATTAGTAATTGCATTTCCTCCTCTTTTTTGCCCTCGGAGTAACCTTCAGAGATCAGTCATTGTTGCAGTGCTTCCATTTTCTATTCCAAATCTTTTTTCGCGTGAAAGATGGTCCCAAATTCCATATTTTTCCACTGCTTTAGTTTCACCTTAATATATTTTAATATATATTGTAGGATGTACATCTTTGAGCCTCTAATTGGGATCCTTTCCACCAACCATGCTTTGATATTCTCCATGAAGGCAGGGTGCTCTAACCAAAAGGCTTCAAATCTAAAGGGCTTACTTTTGGGAGTAACTACCAACTGTAGCATTAACACCACTGGCCAATGGTCAGAGCCCCCATAGGGAAGGATTTTTTTGCCACATATACCCCTCTCATAAGTAAATACTTTGATATTAAAAACCTGTCAACATTGAAATCCAATTAATGTTTCCCTGTCTACTTATTACTCCAGGTGAAACATCCATTCACAGTTTCCATATCAATGAGGTTGGTCTCCTTAATGAATTCCTTAAATGCTTCAAAATATCTATCTACTCTTCATTGACCACCTTTTTTCCCTAATAGAGAAGTTATCATATTGAAGTCTCCCCCCACAACCCAATGGAGGTGCTATTTCTTGCTATTTATCCTCCTTAGATCTTACAAAAACTTGATCTTCTCCTCAATTCTTTGAGGCCCATAGACATTTGTAAACACCATTGTGCTAGGGGTTCTTATAGCTTGCATTTCTACAAATAAGTATGATCTTTTGGATTCAGAATCCAGTAATATAAAGTATCGGTGGTTCCAATAGATGTCCATTTGCCTTGTCAAGCCTTGTGCTTCGACCTCCATTGTGTCATACCTTCTCCCTAGTATCCTACTTAACTCCTTTATTTTTTCTACTTAGCAGTTTGACTCTTGTAGGAAAAATACATCAAGTTGTTCCATTTGAATCTTGTTATTTAACAGTCTTTTTTTCTAAGGGTACTAATGCCTTTTATATTCCATGATAAAACTTTCATGATTTTGTTGAAAAGTGTGCAACAAGAAATTCTTGTTGAGATTGCAACAAGATGATGGATCTTAGTGGAAAGGAGTCGCCTTCACTAAGTGGGCCCGCAGGCTATTTTTGGCGCAAGTCTATTTTTAGACTATGTCTATTTTTAGACATATGGATCATGTCTATGGATTGCAGGTTGCTGTTTATGGATGATTGATCAAGTTGGAAAAAATAGATGGACTTCTATTTTTAGACCACAGCGGAGTGACACCACAGCGGAGTGACTGCTCAGTCTAAATATAGAACAGTCAAATATTATTAGCTCATAATAATATTTAGACTATAAACTTTGTCTTATTCTCTTGGAGCACTTCAGGATGAGCTACGGATGTGGTACATGCAGATCCCAGAAGGAAATACGTGGTTACCTATGGGATGACTAATATTTGCATGCAGGACTTCAGTTAGAACTCAAGTGAGTTGAGTTTAGTGGACTGGAGGTGCAGTTGATGGAGTTGTGTTCAGTTTAGCTTTGTTAAACTGGTTGTATTTAGTCTAACTGGCGAATAGACTAGAGATGAGTTGGGTGAATTAGTTATTAATTAATTCACAAGTTATTAACTCATAATACAACTAATGAATACATCAGTTAACTCAGTTGCATGTCAGTGCATGTTCAGTTCAGCAGGGACAGGTGTTAGAGAATCAGATTGCTATCAGTTGTGACTATAGTTGTGCACCAGATCTTGCACAAATCAGGGAATTGAGTATGCCAATGAGTTTGCCCACGTAGTTGCCCACATTTAGCCAAGGAAAGACGTGGCTGCCTTGGAATCATCACCAGTTCTTGAGCAGGTATTGAGCAGCGGAGGCAGGCAAGCAGCGAAGAGATTTGAGCCAGTGACTGATTCAGATCTGAGCTGTATTGTGTGTAACAGGTGGAGATACTTGTGAGAAGTATTATGTTGTGTAATGTTACATGACTCAATAATTAATATATAGATAGTTGGGGTTTTTAGCGAGATGCTTTCCCCGGGATACATACTGTGTTAATGTGTAAATGCTCTTGATGTTTTATTGTTATTGATGCTGCTATATGGATGATCAACGTAGCTTATGTATTGTGTATGTATTCCACAATAGTACATGATCAGGATAATCTCCATTGAATATGTGTTAAATTATTCAAAATTTCTACATGGTATCGGAGATGTTGATGATCAGATCTACTATTCAAGAAGTGTTTACATTTTATTTCTTCAGGAAAAGTCTGTAATCGGCCCAGGTAGCCTCTGGATTCATCCTTCCATTGGAAGGTGAGATATTCGGTGAATGCCCATACATTCGATCTCTGTACAAGAAATACCTTGTTCTCATGAATTCTAGATCGGAAGCGGTTGAGTTTGAGCTGGTGGAATTCGAATTTGCAACAGTGTTTTCTTAGTTTCAAAACTAAGATGTCTTTCACAGGATTTCGATTGGAGTATGTCCTTGAGGGCAGTACAAACTATATTGCATGGAAGGACATGATGGAGGCAGTATTGGATGATAACGGGCTGAAGGGGTTCATAGAGACGGATGTCCCAAAGCCTACTGATGCTACTCAAGCTGATGCTTGGCAAAAGAAGACCGCAAAATGTCGAAGGATTCTGTTGGAGGGCGTGAAGGATCACATTGTGTCCAACCTCCATGGAAAGGCTACTCCATATTTGATGTGGAAATTGTTAACAGAATTATTCCAAAGCAAGAGCGATCAGTGGAAGCTGACACTCAAAGATAAACTCAGAAACATCAAATGCGAGAAGGGTGATAGTATGCCCAAGTATCTCACGAAGTTCACTCAGTGTCAGGATGAGCTGGGAAGTGTGGGGTTACTATCGATGATGAGGAATTGGTGAGCTTGGCTCTCCTTGGTCTTCTGAAGAGTTGGCATTCCTATTAGGACTCTGTCAATGGTCGAGAGAAATTTCCAGGATGGGAAAGACTGTGGTCAGATCTTGTGCAGGAGGAGATCAGGCGGAGTACTAGGGACGGATCTTCATCAAAGGGAGTTGATGAAGAAAATTGCGCTTTGGTTGCTAAAGCAAAGAAAGGGAAGAGCAAGAAAGCTTCTCAGTCTAGTGCAAAAGGCAAGAAGCAGGACATGTCCAAGGTGAAGTGTTTTCATTGTCACCAGCACGGACACTATGCCACTAATTGTCCACAGAAGAAGAAGAACAAGCAAGTTGCTGGATCTGCAGCAGGAGAGGCTCTAGCCTCACAGTTTGACCTTGATTTTTCATTGATCGCATGCTTGGTTTCAAGTGTGATGGGATCGGTGTGGTTCTTGGACAGTGGTGCGTCTTTTCACATGACGGGAGATAGAGATTTGTTTTCTGATATGGAGGACAAAGATCTTGGAGTGCACATCGAGATGGGCGATGATGGTAGATACAGTGTGACCGGTATCAGTACCATTTCCTTTGAGAGGGAGTCTGGTAAACCCTTCGTATTGAAGGAAGTCATGCATGTTCCAGGATTGAAGAAGAATCTTATCTCTGTGGCGATGTTAGAAGACAAGGGGTATGATATTTTTTTCAGCAAGGGAAAAGCTTTCCTGTGCAACAAGACAACTGGTGAGACCCGGAAGATAGGGGTTCGAGTAAGGAACCTTATCAGTTGCATGTAGATGGATGTGCAACAATGGCAGGCAAGGCAGAAGGATTGGTGAGCCGGGATGATGGCGAGTTGTGGCACAGGAGATTGGGTCACCTTCACCATGGAGCCTTGAAGATACTGCAGCAGATCACTACAGGGCTTCCTAAAGGCACACTTGCGCAGTCAGATCAGTGCAAGGGGTGTACTTTGGGGAAGTTTGTGAAAGCCACCTTTCACGAGAAGGATAGTCGCGCCACGACGATCCTTGAGAGAATTCACACAGACGTGTGTGGACCTTTCTCAGTTGCTTCGACAGCAAACCACAGGTATTATGTGATTTTTGTTGATGATTTCTCTCGTAAGTGATGGATCTTCTTCATGCAGAAGAAGAGCGAGACATATTCAAAGTTCTGTGAATTCAAAGCACTAGTCGAGAAGGAGTCGGGGAAGAAGGTGAAGGCTCTTAGGAGCGATAATGGTGGTGAATAAATCTCGGACGAGTTCAAGGATTTCTGCAAGGCAGAAGGGATTCGTAGAGAGCTCATAGCTCCCCATAACCCACAGCAGAATGGGGTAGCTGAGCGAAAGAACAGAACGATTGTGGGTGCTGCACGGGCAATGTTGCATGATCAGGGCCTACCCCTTCACTTGTGGGCGGAAGCATGCAATACAAAAGTTTATGTGCAGAACCGTTGTCCTCATATGATACTTGGCATGAGTACACCTGAGGAGACTTATTCTGGTAAGAAGCCTGATCTTTCTCATTTGAGGATTTTCAGTGCTAACTTTTACATGCATGTGACGAAGGATGCTAGAAAGAAGTTGGAGCCGACTGCAGAGGTTGGGATATTTGTGGGGTACACTGATACGCCCCACAACTATCGTGTGTATTTGCCAGACAGTGGTAAAACTGTTGTGCGACGGGATAT
>APFE031569463.1:2554-16954 GCA_000404065.3 Pinus taeda
TAATTGGCATATAGACTAGAGATGAGTTGGGTGAATTAGTTATTAATTAATTCACAAGTTATTAACTCATAATAAAACTAATGAATACATCAGTTAACTCAGTTGCATGTCAGTGCATGTTCAGTTCAGCAGGGACAGATGTTAGAGAATCGGATTGCTATCAGTTGTGACTATAGTTGTGCTTCAGATCTTGCACAATCAAGGGATTGAGTATGCCAATGAATTTTCCCACATTGTAGCTTGTGCTCACGTGATTTAGCCAAGGAAATACGTGGTTGCCTTGGAATCATCATCACTTCTTGAGCAGGTATTGAGCGGAGGCAGGCAAGCAGCAAAGGAGAATTGAGCCAGTGATTGATTCAGATCTGAGCTGTATTGTGTGTAACAGAGGTGGAGATACTTGTGAGAAGTATTATGCTGTGTAATGTTACATGACTCAATCATTAATATACAGATAGTTGGGGTTTTTAGCGAGATGCTTTCCCCGGGATACATACTGTGTTAATGTGTGAATGCTCTTGATGTTTTATTGTTATTGATGCTGCTATATTGATGATCAACGTAGAGGAGCTTATGTATTGTGTATGTTTTCCGCAATAGTACATGATCAAGATAATCTCTGTTGAATATGTGTTAAATTATTCAAAATTTGTACAAGTGGATGGAATGAAGGTTCTTTTAGGAGATCAAGTGAAAGACTTAACAAGGATTTTACGAGATCTAATCAAAGACTCCACTTGGAACTTTGCTCTACGGGTCCTTCCTTCATTTTTTAATGAGCTTGACACAAGACAAGGAACTCCGCTCAAACTCCTTGTTTCATTTTTTACTGAGGTTGACAAAAGACAACGAACTATCCTCATAGACCGTTGCTTCTTTTTTTTAATAAGGTTTACACAAGACAATGAACTATCCTTCGAGGTCAATTTCATTTTTTAATGGAGGTTGACACAGTATAAGAACTATCCTCGACCTTTGATCACAACCCATAAGAGGTCATGAAGGAGAGATTTGGTTCCAATGCCCCTAGTACATGATGTACAACATCACTGAAATAATCATCAGTTGATGTAGGTATGGAACAGGTTGCCACATAATTAACCCGTGGCGGGGATGATACCATTGGTAGAAATGGACCATTTAGGGATGATGGTTGACTAGGAGCTATATTTGGACCAAGAAACAAAAGCTGGTCAATGGTGAAAATTTTGCCTTCATGTGGGAAATAAATCACTCGAAAGAGTGTTGAAACAGTAGCTCCCATATTGTAAACATAATCATGCCCAAGAAGTAAATTGTATTCTAAAGGGCCTGGGACTACCATCACATTTAGATAAATAGTTTTCCCTCCCAAGTAATAGGTAACTAAGGAAGGATCCCTAATGGTTGACTGGTTCCTCTATTAAAACCCAACAGATTCTATGTAACAGGCACAAGCGGTGGTGAACCAAGCACTTTCCAAGCAGTTGAGGAAAGGATACTCACTGATGCACCTTCATCAATAATAGTGCCAGATACAATCATTTTACAAATCTGTACTATGATTTGAAAGGGCACATAAGAAGGAAGGCAGAATCCTGCTAGTCGATTCCGATCAAAGGAAGTGACTAGACTACCTGGAGGGGGTACTGTAGAAACGAGAGAATTAACCCCTTGAGTTACAAGAACTGGAGGATTTTCCTCCTGTTTTGATGGAATAGGTGGACTACCCCCAAGCTCATTTGAATCTGAGGTAACAAAAAGAACTTTAGTGGTATGATTTTCACTCTCTTTGCGAAAGGTACGATTAGCTGAAGGTGAAATCGGGTCAACTGTTACCTCAACCTGTTGATTTGGGTCAGGTATAGACTAATTGGATTCACTTTCAGAGAGAGTGGTTTTGACCAACAGTTGATTTTGGTCAGTCAGTTTATCGACTAGTGAATGATTTAGGGAGAGTTTCCTGTAACTAGATGGAAGTCACTACGGTGAAGCAGGATGGTTATCCAACACTTTCTTGGCTTCATCCAGATAGGGACAAAGGTGAATGAGGTGATTCCCTTCACATAACCTACATGGAAACTTGACTTTTCCCTTCTGTCCATGAACTTTACTATCACTAGTTGATGGTGTGTTACCAACATGATCTCCAGAGGTTGATGACACGGGATGGTGTGAACAGCAAGACCATTCTTCAAAGATCTGAGCAATGTAAGGACAATTTCGATGAAGATGGTCTCCCGCACAAATTATGCATGGATATAAAACATTGTGTGGCTTAACGAACGATTTCTCATCAGTGGTTGCATTCAAAGCAATGACTGCCTGGTTTCCCCTCTGCTAAATTTGCTTCTTCTTCTTCTTCTTCCCTTTCTTCTTCTTCTTAGCCACCTGGTTACTAGTACCAATACTTTCATTAGGTGAAGAGGAAGAATGGGAGGAAAAAACAGTCGACGAAGAAGGTAAAGGGTCAACTCTAGGATCAACTAGAGGATGATTTTGTCCAGTTGGAGGTGTGCTCTATTGCGGAGAAATCACAACATTTTGAACCAAAGAGGTTGAAAAAATCCATACTAGAAGGCCAATGGTAAATCCCATAAGGGACAATGTAGCCATATAAGGAGCACCAATATTTCCGAAAGAAGGAAAAAGACTAGGATTTCCATCAAAAGGGATTCCTTGATCGGTGGACTCTGGATTTGTCACTATATGTCCCAACCTAAGATCAACTAAGGAAAAGGGATGTTATTCATGCTCAATTAATTTTAACGACACTTTAGATGTAACTTTTCTTCATTAGTTTTAAAGAGTCGAGAAAAAGCTAAAGATGACTCTAGTTGCCTTTTATTTTTAATGAGCCTAAAAGGATAAGGGCTCAGATGGACCTTTTCTTTTAAGGAGTTGAAAAGGAACGAAGGTGACTACTCTGGAGAATCTAGACAAAGGGTTTACCAAACCAAACACAAAACTGCAATATACACCTTGGTGGTAAATTAAAGAGAAACTACCAAGGACTCTATGTATGGTAGTCAATCTTCGTGAATGCTATGTTCAGTGCATTACGATCAATAAGGTGACCGACTCAGTTTCCTATGGATAAAGGATTCAAGCCTATTATGGTCTCCCAATATTTATGCGATGGTACAAGGAGCAGGAGTCCGTGCTAGCACTTTTTGTATCAAGGAGGAGGAATCACCCAACCTTCAATGAAAATGATAGCCACTAGTTTTAACGACGTTGGAAACATGTCACTAGCCTAGACCTCTAGATATGTTCCATTAAGTTCCAAAGTGTTGTTAGATTCATTGAGATTCGTTTTAAAGTTGATCTTGTTTAGACTTTTCCTTTCAATGGTTCACCGCGTAATGATGATCTGAAATTCCTAAGATGAAATCTATAATGATAAACAATCTTTGTTTATTTGAGCAATGAAAATCCTAGCTAGTAGGGAAAGAAGATAATAGTGCTTTTAAGCAAAGAGAAAAGAGCACACACTAGTGCATTTCCCTAAATCATCTTTTCGCACACAAATCAAAAATGCTAAATGCAAATGCATGTATTTGTCTTCGCTTTCCTTAATGTGAAATATGCAAAAAGGAAGACTAAAACCAGTAAAGATCTTAAATATTTCACTCAAAATGACATTTTCGACAATTTCTTCTTCAAAAAAAGAGAAAGGAAGACTCAAAATGACACTTCCAATTTTGAATAAAAATTCTTTCGACACTTTATGTAAACAAATCAAATCAAATCAAATATATGAAGAAAAGTTTAATTGATTATCGAGGGAAGGAAGAATTTATGACACTTCTCTTTTTGACAAAAAACCACAATTACGACACTTTTTATATCAAAGTGACAAATTGACTAAAACAACTTTTCAACAAAGGATTGTAAATGAGGAACAAATGCACAAAACATTCACTAATCCTAATGTAATTGAGGCTGATCTAAGTGATGAAAGTAAGGTTGAGTAAAGAGGCACTGTTCATTTTCAGCAAAACAACCAAATAAGATTGAAAAGAAATAGAAAACCCTCAATTTCTAGGGAAAAAGGAGTTCAGGAAATCATCGCACCTAGGCTTCACAGAAATTGAGATGCATCACACTTTCTACACTTGGGATGTGCTATGCATACTCAGTCATAGTGGAAGACATTGCGATGGTCTAGGGAACACAACTGAAATGGGTTTTGGCTCAAATGTGGAGTTGTTTTTAATGAATTAAGCTTGGTTTTGATGAACAATGATAAGAAAAGTATGATGGAATGTCTTGAGATGTTACTGAGCTACCAAAAGGGCATCTAGATGTGCTTGCAAGTCAAATTTTTAAATCATAAACTAAACCAGAGGTTGACTGAAGCAGCATTCATCTACTATGAAATTGCAGAGCAAGAGCAGTTCGAAGGCTACCTAGCTGTCTTCAGACTCTGTCTATAGTTTATCAAATTGGAAAAAAAACAAACAATAACAACAAACAAACATATTTTCATTCCCTAGTGGATTCACCAATTTGTTTCTAGGAAAATTAGTGTCTTGTCGAATGACTAACCCTCCAGGTTTGGCAACTACCCTAGAAACAACAGTTTAAAGCAATTCAATGATTTTTCCTATGTGTAATAGATAAGAGAAAGATAATGGAACCAACCTAGAACATCCACTTAATCCCTTGCTTGATCTCTCTCTCCTTTGGCAGATCCTGCAAATCCTCCCCATAGATAACACGGTTGGAGAGTACATGCACAAGTACAACAACAAAGAACTGTCAAAGCATCATGATCTATGACAACATAAACATTACAGAATCAAATATATAATGAACAAATGATAGCATTCATAATTGCACAATCATATGGGAGAAAACTTGAAGATCTTTATTAATAGAAAGGAGAATTACAACCCAGTTGTTTGATCTAGTCCCATCCTCCCAGCTTCAATCCTTCTTCACCTCATGAAATAGCAAGATCAAACCAACAATAATACAATGCTCTCTCCTCAAACTATCAGCACTTACTTGCAATCCACAACATTCCAGCCTCTTGATCTCTTGGATGGGATATCAATTTATAGATTTTTGCAAGGGTGCGAGTCATCCATTGGATTTGATTAGTGTCATTCCACTTGTTACAATTGTTTCCACAAGAGAAGGGATTGGATATGGTTTCCTAGTTCCCTTGTTGATTCTTGGGCGAATTCAGAGAGGCAAGTGGCACAAGAGAAGTTTCTAGAAGATTCCATGAGCAACCAACGAACAAACTATCCTAGAAATTTTTCCATCCTTGCCCATCACACCCTATAGAAGGCCTAAATAGTATGCATCACACCCTGGCAATGTACCACTCAGAATGCATCGCACTTTGCCAATGGAGCAGTCAGTATGGTTCAATTTACGCAATTTCTGGATCGTTTCTCAGATGGAACTTTTGGGGAATGATGTATTTAGATGACTATGTTCCTTTAGGGTATGAAACAACTCTTTTATGGGTTGACGAGTCCTAATACATCGACATATAAGTTTGGGGTTGATGTGCCCAAATATGTCTATAACACTTCTTTACAAATAACTCATTACATAACATAATTACCTTTCACATTCCACTAATGACACTTGGTATTTAACTTACTACATATTTACACGTAATATTACATTTTCCACATCTACCCATGTGAGACAAAATATGATAGAGACAACCTAGCAAGAAAAAATAATATGGCTCTAAAGTTTGGTAAAATACCAACTCGGCAACCTTGACTTGGTGCTTCTTGGTCACGTACTCATGCTAAGATTGGTACTATGTGATGATGTCCCCAAATTGTTTGATGTTTTCTTTATGATAGAAAACACTTTCCTCAATAACATATGGGCATATGGTCTTGGAACATGTATCCAGCTCATCCTAAACCATGTGCAGCATGGTGTTGACCATGATGGCACCACCAATGTACTTATGCATTTTATGTGCGTTAATCTCCAAGTAATCCCTAGTGGCCTCTCACATTAGCTGCTGCATGGACCTATCGATCTCTAGCCCAAATTGGTTCTTATGTTTAGCCTTGGTGAGGGAACTGATGGATGGGATCATGTGTGTTCTGACCATGACATCTAAACTCTTGTACAACCATGCATATGAGGCCTATATGCTGGTGATTAATGAGGTGAGATGATCATAGTTTTGGATCACATCCAAACCCTTTCTTTCTCCAAATCTGTCTTAGGATTCATCATATTTGGAAAGTGAATTAGGACCCTTTTATACCACATTGTCCACTCTTGCTCATGGGTGATAGAAGCATGTATGTTAACAATATTTTGAAAAAAATCTTTGCTTCTTTGTTTTAAGTCATGCACATGGATAAATGATGTATGCATGGTGATTAATCGATCATAGATATTCTACATGATAGTCTCAAGTGTTGATGCTTCATCATGTATCACTTTCCTCATCTCCGCCATTGTGGAAACTCCACTCTACTCTCTGCGTTGTTCTTCTTCTTTCTTGGTAGCATGCAAGTCATTTTCCATTTGTTCACTCTTGGCTAGCGCGAGCTTAACATTAGAGCTTGTGGCTTCTGTATAGGCGAAGGTGGCATCACAAGGGAATTTGGATGCTTTATGACATCTGACACTATCACCCTTTCCTTCATGAATGTAGGTGACACGTGATCATCTAGAAAGTGCTGCCTCCATGCCTGTAGAATATTCTTTTATAAATCATCAAATTCAATATTATGCACATCCAAATTTGAATCATCATCAAGGAGAATAGCCTCTCCTTCCTCGCACAAGACTGGTTTCGACACTGGAGGTGGTGGAGACTAAGATGTGACCTAGAGTGATCTTGACATCGAGTTAGTTTCTTCACTCTGTGAATCCTACCCCAACTCCATGTGCATCACTTCAATCAGTGGCTCAATCTACTGAGTAAGCTCCTGTTTCGACATATTTTTTCCCTCTTCTTCTGTTGCTAGTTGTTTTGACTCCTCAACCTCTATGGGCCATATTTTCTCTATCATCATACCCTTCCTTTCTTCTTCCCCTTATTTTTGCTTCTCTCCCCTTTCTCTCCTTCTCATCTCTTGCTATTCCTTCAACTTCTTCTTTGTTTCCTATAACTCTCATTATGATTCCTCTAGTGTTTGCTTTTATTTATTTCTTTTCTCTTCCCTCTTTACTCAATGTTCCCTCTTTTTCTTCATTGCTAATTTTTTTTTTCTCAGTGATAGGATCTACTCTCATCTTGTAGCTTTTCTCTTCCTTTGGGTTCTCGAAAATCTTCCTCTTGCCCTTGTCCTATGCCAGATTGCTGCTTATTATTGTTGTTGTTGTTTCTTCATGCACTGCTGCTACATGTAGAGCATACTTCCAAGTTGTGGCTATAGTAACTGTCTCGTAGAGCTTGGATTCATTGTAAGTTCTCCTCATGCTAGTGAAATGTATCGTGGATCCATGGATAGCACAATGGTTCTTGCAAATACCATGTGGATCATATAGATTAAAGTCCTTGGTGCCAAAATCAAACTTGAATATATCCTTAGTTTCGACATTTGCATCTTTCAATCTCTTAACCTCGTATAACCGAATCTACAAAGGAAGAGTGGGCCATGGTTCCTTATTATTCCTAGGTAGTCTGGCTAATAACCCTATGGAGAGGTGATATGCAACATCTTGAATGACCAGCTTGTCCATGGAATACCTTGGTAGAACATGTAGAGGCTTCACTCTGCCAAACACTCTCATGAAGGTGCCACTAGGTGAGGCATATGAATCTACAATGTTAAGTATAGCCTACACCACCTCTTGGGACATGCAAGGTGGATCCTACTCAAAGATTAGCTTGTGCAATGGGATGATGAAATGGTCACTCAACCTTGCCATTACTCCTTGATAGCTACAATCAAAAAGCAAATTGAAATAAATGTTGGCAGTAGTATCTTTCAGTGCCTATGTCTAGCTCATGCCAGGAAACTATTGCTGGGAACATATTGCATCCAGTAAGTATGCAGACATGTGTTTGGATGGGGTCCCCTAGGTTAGATTGGGGTTAGATAACCCAAATTTTGTATATAGTTTTGTAAAAGTTGTAAAGTCTATGCAATATGTGGATGCAGAGCACAAAGATGAATAAAAGTCAAAGGGGCTTAGCCCCCTATTTTGGGTAAAGTTTTGAGTTGGTTTTGAGAGTCACCCATGGTCTATGGACCATGGAATTGTATTGAAAAGTCTATAAATAGTTGAGTCTTTGCAAGTCTTAGTAGAGAGAAGTTCTGATAGAGAATTGGGTACATTGAAGAGTTTTGTGATTTTGGGCAAGAGCTAAGGCAGGAAGGCTCTGCTTCCTGCGATTAGATAGAGAATGGAAGGCTCCTCTAGCTAAGTGCATAGTAGGTCTAGGTAGAGTCTGCAACTAAGTGAGCAGAGCCTTGTAGCTGAGTGCGTTGGCTAAGAAGAGTCTGTAATTAGTGAATTGAGGATCAATAAAGACAATTTTGTGAATAATTACTGAGTATTTATGTTTGCATCTTTTTATGTTTTATGCTACCAATGAATGACATATTTTATGAAATATTGATTGAATGATACGCGAATTTATTGAATCTATATTAATAATGTATGTAATCAATTCTTAACCTCTTTCGTGAAGTTACAGGCCATTTCTATGATATTTTCAAATGAATAAATTAGATCTACGCGAACTCCAATTTAGGGTTACTTTTTGATGTGTGTAAGTAGGTAAATTATTTTTTTAAGGTCAGCAAGGACAGATCATGGACCTTCACCAAGTTCTGAAGGCCACTTTAACTGAGTTACAATAATAATCCCTAGAATTCTATCGATATGTGCAAAGGTAGATCCAAGGCGCTGGAAGACATCACACTAGTCCCTGGATGTAGAAACTTGGTTCTTACATCCCCCAATACTGCTTCGGGTGAGATTGCAGCCTGCGGTATATGGGTTCTTGTGGAAAGGGCTAGTAGTGAAAGGTTTTGCTGGTTGTCACAACTAAATCTAAACCTATGTTAAAACCCCCTAAGCCAACAAATGGTTATGTTACCAGGATCATGATCTTCTTCAAGAGATGTGTGATGTTGCATCATTGGAAGCCAAATAAGAAAGAGATTGAAAAGTGGTTAGATCAAACGATTCATGAATTTGCAGCTCAAGAAAATAGTAATCCATGCATGTCAAAGGAGGATTGGTTAAATAGATACTTTTATATAGAGGTACATGAAATCTTCTTCTACACTTTCCCAATTAAGCTATATGAGTGGTTAGCTAAACTAACAAACAATCAAGGAAGGTGGAAGCTTGATATTCCTATAGTGTGGACTCCAGAATTGGTGTGACAACTAGAAGCCTCTGAAAATAAGATCACGCGGACTCTCAATCATTGGCTTGATCAAATTTTGGGAGGATTTGTTACGAAATTTGGAGTTGACAACTCATTTAGCTATAGCGAAGCAGAGTGCATATTCTTCAAGGGACCGTGATGTAAGTATTTAAGGTCATTGAATAGTTGGATTAAAATGCTATTATATGAAAAGTGGGTAATTACATTACCTTGATGTTCGGAGCTACGTGAAGTGGAAGATTATTTAGAAATCATGCGGAATTAGGACCAGAGTATAGCCCATTGATTGGACCGCCTTCAAGCGACGACAAAGGGGCACTGCAGACTATGTTGTGAAGTGCTAATAACTTAGGGTATTCCTACAACACATCATCCATCCACTCCACCCCCACCTTCACCTCCACTGCATACACATTTGTTTGCACCTCCTGCACCACCACCATTCAACATGGCAAACACAATGAATATGTCAGTCTTCAAGGGCATAGGAAGGGAAGATCAAAAGCAATTTTTGTTTTTTGTGAATGGTGTATGGACAATGAAACAAGTCACTAATGATAATATAAAGAAGCCTCAGATAGTTTCTGCCTTGCAAGATTGCACACTAACTGGGTATATTAAGTATTATGCTAACAATCTTCATGCATCATTGATAGAAACTCAAACAGCTTTGAACAAAGACTTCAGTAAGCCTAAATCTGAGGCACAGTTGGTAATTGAATTTAAAGGAATTATGATGAATGTTGGGGAGACACCTTGGGACTTTGATCAGAGGTTGAAGTGCAAGATCAGATAGGCTAACATGCAGATATCAAATAGCCACCGTCACTACTAGTTTATTGCCTCCCTTTTGCCACATTTAAGAATTGATCTGTCACAATAGAAGATATCAACATAGGTAGAAGTATTGGAGATCACAATGAGGTTTCACACATCACCTATCTAGGATACAAAACTAGGTGTAGAATAGATCCACTCACAGTTAGCAAGCCTACAACAAGAGTTAGAAAGTTTGATGAAAGACAAGGAGACTAAGCTAGAAGTATGCGCATAGGTTTGGTGTTTGAAGTGCAATGGCCATGAGCATGATAAAGATCAGTGTCCTGTGAACACAAAGTATATTATAAGGCAGGGGAATTCCCCTGAATCCAGAAGCCCCAGTAGGGCCAGGAACATGGTCTTCTCTATGGTGTGCCCTTTTTCAAGTTACCAGACAACATGTGACAGATAACTACCATTTACTTCAGAAGTTCATTCAAACACCCCAACAATTGTTCTGTAATTTTTGCAAATCTGTGGGCCATGATGATTGCAACTACTGATGCTATGAGTTGATGATGGAAAGATCCATCACTTACTATATGCAAGAAAAAACTCACCCTCCAGATCAAGGCATAGATGGAGCACATGGAGGTTTTCAGGGCAGAGGATGAGGCTGACAAGGAGGACCTAGTAGAGGTCACAGTTATATTATCTGCTACAACTACGGATAGCTAGGGCACTTTGCATGAGATTGCCCAAATCCTACACACCCTTTGTGTCAAACTGCAGATAGTTTGACCATGCGATAGAAGAATGCTCGATGTTAAAGATAATATGAAAGAGAAGAAACCATAACCACACAGCCTACATAAAATTTACAAATGATGAGGGTTGAGCCCCGTGAGGAGGATCAAAGCATTAATATTGTGCTAAGAAGTGGTATGACGACTGGTGCCAATAAGTGTAAGCAGCTTGAAGACGATGGATGGGTTGAAAAAGCTCTGGAGAAGGAATCTGGCTTTGATCCTAATCATGCTAACTAAACATTCATGGAAGCCAAGTAAGGCCTTGACAAGGCCTCCTCCTCAAGAGAAAAGATGAAAGAAACTAGTGCACCATCAGAGGTTGATCCTTTCATACTCACTACCTTTTTAGAGACATGCATAAATTTACTGCTTGAAAAAAAGGTTGTGGAATGATTAGAGGACCTAATAGAAAAGTGTGTTGATAAGGAAAAGACTCCTTTAGAGGAGCATGTTGTTAGAAAAATCTGTAAACATAAGGCGTGAATGGAGTGAGAGATGTGGAAAATAATGTAGATAGCTAATTATGAAATGAACCAGGTCATTTTGGATTTAGCGTCCAATGTGAATGTCCTACCAAAATATACATGGGAAAGGATGGGTAGGCTTGCCCTGGAGTGGTCTCCAATTCAGCTCAAAATGGCGAATCAACTCAAAATCATCCCCACAGGAGGCTTAAATGGAGTAACGATTGATATTGATGGTGTGAGTCTAGTAGCAGACTTTAGAGTTATAGAAATTTTGATGACAGTAATCACTACCCTGCACTCTTGGGAATTGACTAGGCTATTCACATGAATGGGGTCATTAACTTGAAAAAGAGGACAATGTTGTTTGAAAGAAAGTCGCTTAGGGTTATAGTGCAACTGGATCTTGTAGAAGCAGCGTACTATACTGAACTAGTCCATGACTATGTGGAAAGTGACGATGAGCTGGGTAAAATCTACAAGATAACAAAGAAATATTAGGATTGGATCAATCCAATGGTAGATGGATGGATTGCATGGGATTGGGAAAGTTCCTGCACTTCTAATTCAAATGAGGAACTATAGGATTGGTAGAATCGCTTACATGAAGTTTCTACATTGCGATGCAATATGATGATGAGGTCACTACACTCTGTTTCGTCAGAGATAAGAAAGTTACCTTATTATGATGATTTTGCTGATGTAAATATGTTTTTAGATTAATTTAAGCGTGAAGTCCCTAAGGACCACTGCTTTCAATGCTTGGAGTTGGCACTGTGTACTATGCCCGCATGATGTTGGGGTACACTTAAGGATAGTTTTGATGGATGGCAAGGTTATAGACGAATGATGAAGCTATGATTTGGGCATGCTAATACCAGAATGACTGAAAAGTATAATGGGAAGGATGATCCACGTGATCATCTGGAAAAATGGACTAAGGAATGGGGAACATAACTGTAGCCTGAATGGGTACACATATTTTGTCATACATTAGATATAATCCCCATGAACTATTACCTTGAAACGGAGCTCCACCATGGCACTACAGAATGTGATGTATTGAAGGAAGGTTTCTTATCGACTTTCAACTTTGAAGACGAATTTGGAAGCATTGATGAACCGCTGCAAGAAATTAAAGTGGTTAGCTTCAAAACACCAAAGGAACCTATGGAATGGACCCAACCAAATTGGATCACCTAGCTATGCCATGCATTGGAATGTTATAATGTGACAACTGAAGAGGAGGAAAAAGGCCTGCAGAATATCAATATTCTAGAGATAGAAAGGCATTGGCAAGTCGAAGGCCCCCAAGTGGACAACCCAGACACCTTTGCACCTTTGAAAACAAAGAAAGTAAACATTGGCATTAAAGAAGCACTAAAGTTCACAAATATTGGAGATTATTGGGATTATGCTACAATAGATAAAGTTTTTGAATTACTTCACGAATACTAGGATATATTCCCATTAATTCTTCATATTTAAAGGGAATAATTGGTGATTTGGGTGTTATGAAGATTACATTTAAGTCGGATGCGAAGCCTGCTAAATAGAGGCGTTATCGCCTCAATCCTAAGTATAAGGAAAAGGTTTTCCAAGAGATAGATCAAACGCTGGACGCAGGCATCATAGAACCTGAGAAGAGTCCAATTGGGTGAGCCCAATTGTGGTCTAAGAGAAGAAGCAAAAGGGTGAAATAAGGCTTTGTGTAGATCTATGGGAGCTTAATGATGCATGCATCCATGATCCATTTCGAAGGCCATTTACACACAAAGTGTTAGATAATGTTGGAGGGCAGGAGGCCTATTTATTTACTAATGGGTTTTCTGGGTATCATCATATTATGATTGCCCCAGAGGATAGAAGAAAAACCAACTTCACGATAGAGTGGGGTTGCTTTCAGTACACTGTGATTCTGTTTGGTTTGAAGAATGCACCTGCAATATTTTCATATGTAGTCATGGCATCATTCAAAGAATTCATTCATAAGTTCCTGGAAGTGTACTTTGATGACTGGACAATGATTGGCTTGGTGAAGCACCATGTAGCAAGTATGCACTTTATGCTTGATACATGTCGAAGGTACCAGATAGTGCTGAATTTGAAAAAATGTATATTTTGTGTCCCTTTTGGGATCTTGCTGGGTCATGTCGTGTGAAAACAAGGATTGATGGTTGAACCTACAAAGATTGCAGTGATTGTGAACTTGGAGGCCCCTAGGAACATCAAGCAGTCGTGCGCGATGCTGGGACACACAGGATGCTATAGAAAATTCATCAAATCTTATGCTCAAATTATGCGCCCATGGAAAAACTGCTAAAGAAGGATGTGACATTTTGTTGGGATGAAGGATGTTAGCGCAAATTAGATGTTTTGAAAGAAAATATGGTAATTACACCAATCTTGGTATTTCCCAATTCGAAAAAGGAGTTTCATGTACATGTGGATGCTTCTTTAATTGTGCTGGTTGCAATGCTAACACAAGCAAGTGAAGGAGAAATGGGCCATCCTATAGCCTTCACAAGTCAAAAGTTATCAAATGCTGAGAAAAATTATTCAACATCAGAGAGTGAAGGGTTGGCAATGGTCTACGCACTACAAAAATTCAGCCATTATCTGTTAGGAAGGAATTTCAAGATGTATAGAGATCATTCTCCCTTAAAATACATGGTCAACAAACCTCTGTTGGGGGGAAAGATCTGCAAATGGTTCTTATTATTTCAGGATTATGATTTTGAAGTCATTGTGAAACCAATGAGGGGGAATGTTGGACCTGAGCATCTATCGTGAATGGAAACAAGTGAAGAAACTAGTAATTTGGAGGAAGGATTTCTAGATGTGCAACTCTTTGTGGTGTGCATAGCTGTGTAGGTTTTAACCCCATGCAGAAATTACCTGCATACGAATTCTAAATCACATGAAAAATAAAAATGCGAGAGCATAACACATAAAACACATATACATAGAGATTTCCCACTGGATCCCAAAACCGGGACTACCAGCTTAATTTTTCATTATGTTCCTTTCAATGTTACAA
>APFE031569467.1:10142-22758 GCA_000404065.3 Pinus taeda
TTCCACCTTTATTTTTTAATATAAAAATTCAAAAAAAATATTTTTAATAAAAAACTATGATTCACCAGACACATACTTATCGTATCTTATCGTATCAGCATAAACGTATTTTCCCACGAATCGGATCATACCGGTGAATTTTCGAACTTTTATGCCGAATAGGGCAAACATGGTAACTATGTTTTAAACGACTCATTTTGTACAAATACATATCCTCTCCTTGCGTCTCTGAAGCCTTAGCTCTGGAGGTTTGAAGAGCGTTATGCACCATTCCTGCTCTGAAATCTCAGTGCTCAAACCGAGATAAAATATCATTCGAAAGAAATATGACACACGTATACCGTTATCTAATGTATCAATACTTAGAATAGAGATGGCTTAGCCTAAGGTATTGCTTAAAATTTTCCATATTTTCCATACAACGAGTGCAGTAGAATGGGAGAGCACCTCAAAACAATTCACTTCCATTTCTTACATTTCTTATAGGGCTTCCATTTGTTTCAGTTTTTTGTTGAAATGTATAGCAGGATTCACTTAACTTATTTGTTTGTTTTTTAAAGTAAGTAAAATTTCATTAGATCCAAGTTGAGTATGTGCGGGACAAAAGAACATTTCTAGCCAATAGTAAGTTTAGGAGAGACTATTTTTCTTTAAGTTGGAAACGAGATGGTCTTTGTGAGTATTGTGAGACTATTTTTTAACACCAAAAAACCATAATAGAAACAAGAGTAGAGAGACAAAAGTGACAAAGAGAGGGGAGCTACTGAGATGCACAAAATAAACAACTCAGAACTTGTTTTTATTTGATGACTGGAGTCTGGTGGGGCGGTGCCTTCATTAGGAAGCTTCCCCCATTGTCAACCATCTCTAGAAACTACATTTAATACATCTGCTGAATTCTAGATTCAGCATTTAAAGCTTCTGTTGAATTATGGCCGCTCTACGCCAACTAACTACGTCATATGGTCATTGTGATTAATGGTCTAACACCTCCCCTTAATCACAATGACCTAAAATTTAACTTGCATGTTGGTCTAAGTCTAAGCTAGGCTTACAGAACATTTCATTTTTGCCTTCTTGTGAAAGGGTCCATGCTTGTTCATTTGCTTGTGCAGTTTCATCTTCACCTTCCTTGGTTTTCTTAAGAAATTCCTTTGCTCCTTGCTTACATACTTAACGTCAAAAACCTTTTCTCGATTGGGATGTAATGCAAGATCACGAACACGGTAACCTAATTCATGTTTTCCCCACTTTCCATGAGGAACAAGCAAACGAGCGACCAAAATGCAGTCATTTTGAACATGAGTGGCTTCTGAACAAAATCCAACATAGTATCCTCCATAGTAGAAGTCATCTTGAAAGGATATCCAATAAAACTTCTAACAATTGGGTTATGAGAGAAGCAAGCTTTACTCTGAGTGATTTCTTCAACAACATGAGTGATTTCTTCAAGAACATGACACTGTTTGTCAATGAACTCAAAAATACTGCCAATTCCAAATGGGTTCCTGAGAAAATGATCATCGAAAGGATCATTGTCAAAAAAGTCTAAAAAGATAGACACATCAGCTAGCTTTATCACACTTCAAATGAAATGCCTTTTCTACTGCCTCTCTCGGTTCTCCTTGGCCCTCCAGGCTCCTCCAATCAGACCAATGACCTTTTGCTGGCTGTCACAAACGGTGCTCACTAACAACACTCTCTTGAACAAGACCCACTTGCACGATTTTTGCAAATCATCTCCATGCAACGCTCACACTCTTTCAACATCAACGCCCTTCAATCCGCAGTAAGACTCCAGGTATTTACACACACTCCTTCTCACAGCTAGCTTCTCAACAGTCAACACACCAGTGTTCAATCGTCCAAGCCACAAGAGACTCCTCACCACGCTCGAAAGAAAAATTCTACCCACAGATATCAGCCCTCTGGCACTACAACAACAAAAATAACACACAGTTTCCCTCCGGTGACATATCAACTCTCACGGTCAAATTTCTCACTTGATCTCTAGAGTCTCGATCTCCACAATCAATTCTTAATCCAATTAATTTGTTCTTGGAGGCTCCTTAGCTACATAGTCCTTTTGGCACCATGTGGCTTGAAGAAACCTCTCCACGCACATAAGTCAATCAAGCTATATTTCGCAGTCTCACACAAATCAATCTTGGGCTCTGACAGTTGACAACAATAACACTACTCAAATGACATTCACATCCCTTGGTGATCTTCGACGCTCTTCTCTCAGTCCTCTGCAGGTTGCTATAGGTCCACAAATAGCAGACATTATCTTCAACAAGCACACATAGTAACTTTGCAACACAGTGTTGAATAGACTCCTCTTGCATTGTGATCCGTAGCTTTCAACCTCAAGTATGTGGATGCATAGTCTTCAACGTCCACGCCAAGCCTGCAGAAAAAAATACTTGTCCCAATTGGTATAGGTTTCCACACATAGGCCGACGAAAAAGTTCTAATGCGACTCTAGTCATCAATCAATAGCAAAATCTCCTCTTCTAGTTCTTTACGCATAGTAGCGACTCTAGTCATCAATCAATAGCAAGATCTCCTCTTCTAGTTGTTTACGCATAGTAGCACACACTTAACACAACAGTTCCAAGCTCTGGAACACTACACCAACGCAACAACCGGTAAGGCTTAACAACACCAATACGAGATCACGCTTGCACTCTGTCTAGCTTTATCTAAGGCGGCTCGGTAAATAGAATAGCAACAGGTCTTGAGAAACAAATTTTTCTCAGAATACAAAAAGCACGGTGCGCACAAACTGGTGTACTTCTCTGATGCTTATACATAACAATATCACTTTCCACTTGGCATTCACACTACTGAGCCTTCACTCTCTCTTTATACTACGGAACAACATAAGTCTATAAAAACAACCCATTACCACATTTATATGCCACGTATGCATAAACGCTTGACAGAGTTTAAGGCCACTTGGCACATACTAGACTTATAGCGTCACAGAGCCAGAGAAAACTTAGCCAACCTCCCCATCAGATTAAACTGCACATTATATAAAAGCAGTAGCTTACAGGATATAAGAAAACAAAACCATAAATGACACTCTTTTTCTAGCAGTAAGGGTGTTACAGTAAGCAAACAAAAAACACAAATGGATTACTAGTTCTAGCAGTAAGCGCGGCACTTGTGATTGGAGTCTAAGGTGCACCCTCTAGCGCCACCACCATCGCCAGTACAGCTAGGACCTTCCAAGCTCATAGCACATAACTCACCACACTTCCGGTGCACACACCAGGCTGAAAAACTCAACAGATCTCCACCACAATGCACAACTGAGCCCTCCTTTGCACGGCTCCTCCGCAACACTTCTCAGCACACTCTTAATGCTCGACTTGCACACACAGCGGGCTCTCACACTCAGCCCTCAACCTTGCTCTGATACCATGACAAAGAGAACAGAGCTACTGAGATGCACAAAACAAACAACTCAGAACTTGTTTTTATTTAATGACTGAAACAGGTATTTATACACAGCACAGATATTTCTTGAGTCGATGGGGTGGTGGCTTCATCAAGAAGCTTCCCCCATTGTCAACCCTCTCTAGAAACTAAATTTAATACATCTGCTAAATTCTAGATTCAACATTTAAAGCTTCTGTTGAATTATGGCCGCTCTACGCTTACTAACACCATCATACAGTCGTTGTGATTAATGGTCTAACAAAAAGACCACATGAAAAATAACAGATTAGCATAAGCTTGAAGAGCCTTTCCTGGAAATTGTGAGCTAGCTAGATCATGACGAGACATATTTGAAGGGGTTGATATAGCCTTCTGGGAGCCATGGTGGAAATTCGCACTCAACAAGCATTCCCTCTCATTGAAAGGTTTCACCTTTCGGGCTTTCTGCTACGACTGTCTCGATGGTAGTAAGATGTTCCTTCTCCTTATGACATGAAGTGTTTGGAATGCTTGCTTTCCTTTTCTTTCTTTGCAAAAACCCTTGTTTCTCATTGATGAAAGGCTTAATTCCATAGAATATTGAGTTTAGCTATTTGGCAAGGTGGAGAAAGTTGGAGGTGGAGGCGGGGGAGGGCATTGAATTCCCAAAGTGCCTGATAGGATTCGAAAAGCTGAGCGAGCTTTGGCGACGTGAAAATATAAGTTTGTAATTATGCCTTCCACTATAAGCAGGACCTCTTCCTGGTCCTGCACTTGTCAACCAAGAAAATTCTTGATTGCCAAATGTCAATCACCAATGTTTCTGATCTCTTGCGCTTCCATGGCTACGAAGAAGCATTTGGTTTGCTAAGGAAGGTATTCGTCATTTGTTCAACCCCATGGCTATGCTAGGGATGAGGACACTAAAGGCCTCATTCTTTCCCTATTCTTCTAGCATGCTCTTGTTTGCAAACCATGGATAAAAAATAAGAAAATCCATTGTGTTCAATTCGAAGCACCACAACCTTCGTTGCCCTCCAAAAACCAGAGAGTTCATCAACTTGCGGAGCTCTTCGAGTGTTGGAATCAATGTATCTCTATGGGGTACATGTTAATTCCATCTCCCAAGTGTGTTTTGAATGCAATATTATTGTCCAACCTCTACCCTGCCCTGGGCATTGAATGAGGCATGCAAGGATGAGAGAGATTTCCACCCACCCTTGATGATTAATGCACTAGGATACACTAGCATTGGGGGCGTGATTAGTAGTGGATATCAAGGAGGAACCCAAATCTAGGATTCTGAGATATCACTTTGCTAAATCTGAGCATTAGAAGACATAGGTCACAATTTGGGGTGATTCTAGATTCATTCCTTTTCCTGAAGTTTGCTCTTCTACCCCTTTATTAGCTAGCAAGTTTGATAGGAAATGTTCCTTTTGCCTAACATGAGAGAAAATTATTGCTTCTTGCTAAGAGAGAATTGTGCAAGATACTCCATACTTTGATAAAGTCACCAATTGGAGGGGCACTTAGAGAGAGGGGACCCATTATGGATTTTTTGTGTCGCTTTTGTAGCCGCTGCAACCACCCTCCAAAATTTTAGCCTGCACCAATTTTGGATCCTCCCCTAAAGAGTTTCTCTTGATGATTACACACACTTAGGCTCACTCCCTGAGCTCGTGTGAGTCTTTATATTCGCCTTGCTTTCTCACTACATCTAAGTCTCTACATGTTGATGTTTGAGTCATGCTTGCGGCCGTGTTCTGGTTATGCTCAATGTCTTTGCTTCGTATATTTCTGTGGTGTTCGCCATGAAAGCATATGTCTCACTCAAACATGGAGACATATTTTTTGCCACTCAAACGTCGTATCGATCATGAACATTCAACCATGAGTGTCGCGCTTGTCGCTTGCATCGTCGGTCAATCATGTTGAACATGTGTGTATGAATGGTTTCATTGTTCGTTTTCAAGTCATGCGAGTGTGTGTTCATATGATCACCTATGCATCTTTCGATTGTTCACACACTTAGTCATTTTTGTTGAAGTTCTGATGATCAAACTCCTCACAAACAACCAAACCATCACCCTACTTTCGACTTGATCTACTGTCAACCATAATAATGCATAAGCACCAAGCTATTTCTTCAAAGTTGTGCTACCCGCAAGAAACTCAAGTAGCACTCATGCTGGCTACCTAGAAAATTGATCGATTGTTCATCATAGAAATTCTGCAGTGCTCATGATCAGGCCACCCTCTGCCCATCAGTTAGCTCAGCTCAGAAATTGTGCAAAGATGATCAGCAGGCCAGTCTTTTGGCCTTAGTGTAGTTTTCACAGCTAGCAACTCCCAGCAGTAGAATGTTTGTTCCCTCTAGGAATTACATAGTTTCTACTGCCAATGACCCTAGCAGCCAACTCGCAATTCCCTCTACGAATTACATAGTTTCTTTTGCCAATGACCCCAGCAACCAACTGCATGTTCCCTCTGGGAATTGTACAATTCTGTTTTCAAATGACTCCAATAGCCAACTGGTAGTTCCTTTCGGAAATTGCGTAGTTCTAGCTGCCAGTGACCCCAGTAGCTAGCTAGCAATTCCCTCCAAGAATTGTGCAGTTTTGGCTACCAGTTTGTTAGGCAGTTCCCTAGAAAAATTGTGCTATCCCTGCGAGCTGATCCTTCATGCATCCTAGCTTGTTCATCTGGAAAATTGTGCAAATTTGGTTGTGGAACCCCTGCTCATTGTTCATTTTGAAAAATGCACAGAGCATGCCTGCCTTGCCTTCCTGCAGCCCAGACTGTCCCTCCCACAATTTGTGCAATTTCTCCTCCCAGTCGAGACAAACCTTGCAGATAGTCATTGTCGACTCAGATTATCTATCTCCACCTCTCAGTGACTCTTGCGTAGTTCTCATCAGTAGTTTCCTGGAGCCATCATCCCACATCATAGCCTTGCTTCCTCTCATGTTCACCTGCATTCAAATGATCATGTGTCATGGTAGACTAGGAAGTTTTGGATTTGATACCGTCTCATCATGAGTGACTCCAAGTACAGGTACACCAAAAAACATGTCAAGATGAGGAATGAGATGAATGAAGGGAGCACATGCACATGGACAGGTTCACCAACAAATGCACGAATGAAGCATGCGAAGTGGATGAACCTAACGAACATTCATCTTCGTGAACAAGTGAGCATGTGAAGCCTTCCAACATGAAAACAAGGAACAACATGCTAAATATTCATCAAGCGAACCAAGGACCATCGAAGACTCTGTGCACTTCACCATGCAAAGGTGAAACTATGATACTCCATGAAGACATCCATCACTCAGTAGCACTATAGCTCGATATCCACTCCAATAGTAGCATCAATGTACCAGCATTGTCATGTCATGTCGAGTCATGTTGCCCATATCTCCACTATGGGCGTGTTTCTAATCAATGTTATGTAACGTGAAAGTCCAACAGACCCACTTGTTAAACATAGAGTCATGGAAGACAAAAAGTCATGAGGGTAGTCAAACAACCACAAGGGTAAGTTTCACCCTTGGCTATAAATACCCCCCTCATTTGTACATGGAATGACTTTTCACCTCACCTCCTCTCACATAGCCAAGAGACTGTGTAATCGTTTCTTTGAGGAGTAAGTAGTGGCTCCAATGCCCTGCTGATGGGGTTAGTGATGCATGGTGTAAAAATGTGTTTTCAAACTTTTTCTTAATTCAAAATCCTGTTAACAGGCCAGCATGCTTTCACATATGTATTGTATTTGTTGTAAGACTGATCTCTAACACTTGTAATACATTTTGATTTAACCTGTGTTATACATATGAACTGATTCGTTTGTTGTAATGCATAATCTATTAATGGAAATGTGTTGTATATGTTGTTAATGATGTCCTGTCTATGTCAACTGCTCTGTTGAACCTCAAAAATACCTTTCACATGAACCTTTCTGTAACAACCATTGCACTCATTCAGACTATTCCATGAGTGTTGTATATGTTATCTTACCTTATATGTTGTGACTACCGCATCCAAGTGGACTGCTCCGTTGGAAGCTGTGTGTGTCCTTTGTGTTTTGTGTTCCTAGCCGACTTGGGACTGATCCCTTTCAACCTGGAACTCACCTTCACCTTCTTCCCCTCACAAGAAAAGAACCATTGACACAAGTACACTTACACTCACCAGGCATGTGAACCTCACTTCTCGAAGACAAAGTGAACCACTCTCATGTGCTGACAAGCAAGAGTTGAGGAAAATTCTTAAGATAATTGTAATTGGATCATCATACCGGATGGGACTCCCACACCAAATAGTGTGAGGTCTAGTTGGGACTGCATGCCGAGGTGACCCCCCTGAATGTTGGCAGGTCCAACACCATCAACATTTCTAGTGCTAGAAGGAGGGCAACCAGTTGTACATGGATGAAATTCCCCTCACACTCACTCACCAACCATTTGGCCAAGGCAGTAACTTACACTCGCTCAATTATGACTCTCTTGTTGGTTACTCCACATCTACTAGAATTAAACAAGAGATTTTGTATCAACACCTTCACTCCGTCTGTCCCATCACTCGCCAATTCATGAAAGCAGTCGAACTGATGCCAGGCATACAATATCTTCCACACTCATCTAAGAAGTAAAAGCCACTCCCATAGTGGTTGTTGTATCATCGGTGGAAGAAGCATTCCTTGCTACTCTTGAAGTTTTGGAAGAAGCTATTGAAGATAGAGAGGAACCTCCAATCTTCTTTGAAGACGAAATAGGCGCTCTTGTGCTCTTGGGATCAAACTCTAGTACAAGAGGTGAAGGGGAAGGAAGTGGAGGAAGTGGAGGTGGAGACAAGATGACAGACTCAGATCTAGAACCATTAGATTTTGAAGGAGAGAAAGAAGACGAAGATGACGAACAAGATGAAGAGATGGCTTACCCAAATCTTGAATGGATGACTTAGGGACCATTGGTCTCCTAGCTATTTTGCACAAGATTGCGAAGCGAGTAGAGAGAGTGGACATCAAGTTCAACCCTAACAGCATGGTGAAGACAGAAGACCTTATGGACAACTTCTACCTATAGCTGCAGACCCTTGAGGTACATTGTGACGAAGTAGCATGTAGATTGTTTCCATGTATCTTGGAAGGCCACGCAGCTGCTTGGTATCATAACCTTCCATCCAACTCCATACAGAACTAGGGTTCTTTCAAATGTGTGTTCCTTGAAATGTTTGCTAATGATAAGACCCCAACAATGCTACTCAAAGAATTGGGAAGCCTCGGGATGGAGGGAAAAGAGAATGTGAAAGATTTCAATCAGAGGTTTATGCGTATTTTGAACAAGTTTGCAAAAGACACCAAACCTGATGACTCCATCACTGTCGACTATTACACATTTTCACTACCAACCACCATTGCACAATGCATCAAGCGAACTGCGAAGCTAACACTTTTAGAAAGCTACAAAGAGGCTATTGCTATTGAGAAAGACTTGCATTCCATTGGAGTCATCGAGGATGATGAATCAACAAAAGACTCCAAGGATGCAAGTAGAAAGCCCCAATCAACAACAAGCAAGGGTAGAAACAAGGAAGCAACTGACATTGATACCCTCACTTGCCTCGTCAAGAACTTGACCACCGAAATTTCCAAAATCAAGAAATGGAAGATGGACACATTCGTAAATAGTCATCTGCCCAGATAGAGATAGGCAAGCAGTTCACCAACCGACTCATCAAGCAACAGTTGGTTCAGTTCTAAATTTGCGTAGGAGCCTATGTTCCAACTCGATAAATGTGATGATCCTAAGTATTGTTCCTTCCATGAAGAATTTCACCCTGAGAACCCTTCTTCAGATTGGAAGTGAGATGTTACCTCTGTCTATACTCATACACTCGATGCATATGGTGACATAGAGGAGCATCTAGAAGACATTGATGCTAACGAAGAGGTTTGTACCTAATGAAGCACCAAGTTCTGGGCATGTGGTGAATGCCTACTAGTGCTCACAAGTAGTCTCAAAGACGAACACCGAGAAGCAGCCCGAAAAGAAAAATGATCATTACCATCTTAGGAGTAAAGGGGATCCCCCTACACTTGGGGAGATGCAAGAGAAGGTGAGACAACTAATGAAGAAGGCCGACCCACCAATTGTCTCAAAGAAACAAACACAAATCAAGTCTGAGAAGACAGTGGTAGATAAGAGCATGTCCATAGGCAGCAAATTGCAGAACATTCCACTGGATAGCATGAGCATCCATTCCACCCTCGACACCTTCTTAGTATACCAACTTTGGATTACAGCATAGTCGACGACATGAAGAAAACATGGTTGAGCATCAGTTTTTTCGAGCTAGCCAAAGTCCAGAGTCATTGAAATATCCTGTTGCACGCATTGGGACAAACAACAATAGACAATGGGGCCTCCACCAGTAAGGGAGCAAGCACACCTCCTGGATCACTATCCATTTTGATCAATACACTCCCGATGGAAAAACAAATCTCAAGTTTCCCCCCATTCCTGCTTTCTTTCAAATATTTCAACTACAATGTCTACAACTGCTTGGTTGATTTTGGCACGACAGCGAATATCATGCTACTCTCCATTGCTAAGAAGATCAATGGATGATGGAGTGAAAAATCCACAAGAATCATCCAACTTGATAGAAAGTTAGTACCAGCCATTGGTGAACTATGAGATGTGATCATCTAACTATCCCATGATAGTCGAGTCCACCAGTGCATCAACATAGCTGTCATGGACATACCAGAAGCATATGGTCTGCTACTCAGTATAGACTGGTCTAGCAAGCTAGATGGATACTTTGCTGCAGACCGGTCTCACATGTGGCGTCTATACAAGGGTAGGTGCAATCAAATCTGGTTGTTATTGGAGAGGTATATGAAACACAATGTCGCTCCCCTTAATCGCGAGAATGAACCATTGGCCTTTGCAAAACTCATGTTTTGCAATTGCTTCCTAGAAAATACATTGGAGTGTTATCTTACATGGCCAACCCCAACCTCTTCGAAAAGGGAGTTGCGACTCCTTCCTTGCCCAACTAATGATAATGAAACTTGTACAATTTGTTTTTATGATAGTGGAAGTAGTAGCTACACTGGTAGTAGCAACAGTACTAGCACGTTGAACAATCCATATATAGACAAGTTGTGGGCCATGAGTCTTAGAAAATTAGGAACACATAATGGCTCAAGGATGGAGTGTATCTAATCTATCAAAAAAAAAGAACGATGTGTGATTTCAAGTTTTCTTAAGTCCGAAGTCACAAACTATGATTCTCAAGTAGTCGTGCTGAACACATGAAGGATTGACACCATGAATGAATAGAGCAACCTCAGAACCCACCATGATCCGAAGATGGCCAATCTTAGTACAAGTTACACACTACAGTAGCAACCAACTGTTGACAACTTGATCAAACAATATCGAGATGGTTCTACATGAGTGGATGATGACCTGAGTACCCATTGCACCTGAGAAATCCAACATGAGATTCCAGGTGAAGGAGGAGACAGGTCATTGTAGCTAAGAACAAGTAACACATACATGTTGTTTATCCTCCTTTTGCCAAAAATATTGACTAACATTTTAAGTGTTTGGATTACTTACTTGGTTTTCTAATTCAAACCTTGCACATAAGAAATATGGCAAGATTGCTTACACATTGACATTAGAAACTTGAATCCTTCTTTGAATAAAAAAAACTACCCTGTGCCATCATTCGATCCCATGTTGCACATAGTACCTGAAACAGTGGTGTTGTCTTCACTTGAAGGTCTTTTGGGATGCCACTAGGTTTCGGTAGCAAAGCTCAGTGGACTTGCACTAGTCCACAAGAAACTTGGCTCACACATGTATCATTTGCAATCACTTGATGGTAGGATTTATAATATTGCTATCGAAGGCCAAGTTCTCAAACACTAGTTTCAGTAGGTCGGGTCACACTTGTGCCATGTACATAGTCTGCTTACTACTTGTTGTTTTCATTTGGTTTGTTTTTCTTATTATCTTTGCCTTTTCTTTGTCTGATTCTACTACTATTTTGTTCATGTTATTTTTTGTTTGTTTGATAAATTACTATTTTTGTTTCTAGAAATAAGTGTTGCCAACTACTATTTTTTGGCTTTTGAATAGAGTATGTGGCTAAAATTTGAAGAGACTTGTGACACTGCAACACTTGGCCTGTCTTGTGTCAATTTTCTCTCTGCTTGGTTACAACCTTTAGCTGATGAAGTCCTACCAGGAAATATGAATCGTCTGTAAGGGAAGCCTTGATCCAACCGTGAACCTTTTTCCACACTAGGAAGCCCCATGCCTATACTCAGCTTTCTTCTCTGTGTGTTTAAGCTAATCCAACTAGTAGAAATCAAGAAGGGGAAAATCTAAACGAGCTAGCCGATGTCAAAGGTATTACATGCTTCTCTAAAGGAACAACCTCTTCTGTTCTCAATAAGTTGAGATCCCTCTTCCACCCCAAAAGTAAATAAGTTCCTATGCATAGTTCTCTTAAAAGAAATACAAAGGCGAAAGAAGAGAAAGGCTTCCTGCAGAGAAAGTTGAAGCATGCAACTCCACCGTGGTATTGACGAGGCTTGCTGGTAGTGGAGCAATGTGTGTGTTCCTATGTGACTTCATTGGGCTACTGTCTAGGCCTACTGGCAGCGGAGAAAAACAAGAGATGAAAACTTATACTTTGAAAATTTTCAACTCACAAAGTAAATTACCCTTCCCAGATCCAAAACATTGAGATCTAAGCTAAACTTTTGATTATGTTTGACTGAGTTGGCAAAGGGAGAACCATGTATGTGCATGGGGTAAGTGCAAAAACTGAAGTAACCTGCATAGTGATTCAATACTTCTTGAAAGACCAAGGCAATGTGCTACCAATGAACCAAAAAAGAGAAGCTGGAGTTCTACCAGTGTGTCGCCAAGTGTTGTAGCGGCTACAACCACCCTCCAAAATTTTGGCTTGCACCAATTTCACAGCCTCCCCTGAAGAGTTTCTCTTGATGATTGCTGATCCGGATTTAAACAGGAATGCAACAAATTACAGAGATAACCATATACACAAATATGCAGTGGAAATAATGCTTCATTTCATTAATGGAAAATACTGAAATATGCTTACAATCAGAAATGGAAATAAACTAGCTAGGGCGATG
>APFE031569467.1:22768-40509 GCA_000404065.3 Pinus taeda
GACAGATCTTCTCTCCCCTCTATGATCCAGCCTTCTGATGTAGCATGGGAAGGCTTCAGAATGATGAAACATGAACAGATGGTAGATGTAAGCTGAGTATCTGAAGACCCCCTGTCTATCCACTTTGATCAAATGATCATGAATTTTATTGGCTATGAACTTAGCAAAGTTATATTTTTGGGCAGGGGGTTGGCATGGGTTGTAAACAGACAACAACACTAGCATGGCTTTATCCACATGCTCACTGTTTTGGTATCCCAACACATAGGCTATCATGTCTAGTAACAGCCTGCCTACATCATTGAAATGTACATTCAGATAAGGAGGTGGCCCTGTAGGCTGGCACTCAGGTCTCATGAAGGTCTTGGTGACCTTTTGCAGCTCTTCACTGGTCATCTTGTCACCAGCTTCCAGCAAATAACTCATGGAGAATGGGATCAGTAACTCTATCTGATCAAACAGTAACATCTTGTTGATGGACTCAGCATTTATGTAGAAGAGGATCCTCCCTGATGGAGTAATGACAGCTCTGTGTTGCACATCATAGTGTTCAGTACATAGGTGAATGATTTCAGGGAAAACATTCACAGCTGGGAGACAGTAATAGGGCAGGTTTGACTCCGAAATCCCATGTGTACCATGCCCATCCTTATATTCTTCCCTCAGTTGAGTGAAGGTCTGCAAGAAGTCCCTGTTTCCCTCAAAGTCTTCAATGAGACAATCCTTGTCAACGAGTGGCAAGGCCTCCAGCTCCTTATTTGTTTGATTTAGTGGGGCCACACTGAGGGATGAGGATGCAGAAGCTGCCATGATATAATCTAAATCTGTACAGGTAGAGGTAATGGTTTGACAAGTCCTTAAAGACTTTTAGCAGCAGGTCAACTGTAAACACAGTCTGGTGTCCTTCTTTCAGTGGAAAATGCAAGCTGGCTTTTGTAGTTTGCTGCAAATTTCACAGGGATGTGAATTGCTAATGGCAAGTTGCAGAGATGGTGATGTTTCTCTGGTAAGAATGCAGGTGGCCTGTACTTGGCAAAAGGGAACAATGCCAAGCACCTCGGGGGCAATTTTACGGTTTCAGCTCGTGGAATGAGCACTCCAATGTCAAATTATGGTTCAGGGGTGGTGCAGGTTGCTTGGGTTTACTTCAGGTAATAGGCAGAGCTGAATTCAGGATTTTTACCAGTCTTCTAATGGTGAATTTTACAGAGAATTGGAATGCATGGGCAAAGTGGGAAAACTGGCAAAATACCTGGAAAAACTGGCTTGGAAGCTTGCGGGCCGGGCTGTGGAGGCTTAATGCCGTCGAATTCTGGACTTGTAGCGGTTGAAATGTTGAATTTGATGGCTGGAGGAAAAACTTCGTGGCAGCTGGTCGACAACGGCTACTTCTTTTGCGCGTGAAAATGACCGAAAACAGCTCATTTGGTCGTTTATAACGTTAAATTTGGAAAAAGTGTGCATTTGGTGCTTTTCCGCCGATGACGTCAGATTGACGTCATGGTGGGGCCTGGGTACGGAAGTGACATGGCGCTGAGGTGTGAGCCAGGGTGGCAGGACACGGTGGAGGGTAGATGCGGTGGCAAGGCTGCGTGGAGGGCCATGGGACGCGGGGGCGGGCATAGGTGAGGTGACGTCAGGATGACGTGCACATGACATAGGAGGGAGGGTGGTAACAGGGATGGCGGTAAGCGGGTTCCCCGCAGCACCTTTGGGCAAAGGCGGTATCGGGGAGGGGGGCTCCGAACAATCCCACCGCCTGCCACGCGTCCCTGTACGGGGCGGAAAACCGCTTTCCCCGGACGCTAAAGGTCGGCAGGTCGGGGAGCGAAATTGACTGCCCACCGTAAGATCTAGGCGGCGGAGATCGGACAGATGGCGGGTCCTCCGACGGGTCGTGCAGGTTGGGGGGGGACCCACCGGCCGATTAAAATATTCACTTAAATACTTCGGGCGGGCAACCTTGGAATAGTGGGTTTTTATGGGTTTTTCTGGATTTCTTGGGTTTTTCCATAATTTCAAAAGGGGTTATGGGTAGGAAGGGGTTTTTATAGGGTCTTTCTTTGCAGATGAAGGTTTAATGAGTGAAATGACTTGGAATAGGGAGAGAGATGAAATGGAGGTTCATCAAAGTGACCAGGTGTCATTTTGATTCCTTTTTAAAAGACCATATGGCTAAAATGCCAAGGGGAGGGATATTTATACAAAATTTGTGGTTTATACACCATGGTGTTAATACTAGTAGGGGAAGGGTAAGATAGGGGAGTTACATAGTAGAATTAGAGGTTAATATGGATGAAGGGGGTAAGTGAGGGGGAATGTCACTGAGTTTGTTTGAAACACACTTAGTTTAGGGAGTAGATCAAAATGAAAAGATTTTTACATAGGAAATGTGGCTTTTAAAGGATGAAGAACCTCCATGAAACCATAAATCTTTCCCTGCATTTTAACTCATGAGGGGATGTTAGTAACAAATGGGAAAAAGGGAAGGAAGGGAGGTTAGACATGCTTCTTTGTTTTTTCTTTTCTCATTTTGACCATCAAATTCAAATTTTGAACTGAATATCACTTCTGCAACCCCATCTACCTACCCATCTGCTTTGCCTAGCATTTTTTTTGTTTCTTCTTGGAGGGTGCACTTGGACTTGCAGACCCTTTGTGTGCCTTTTCTTTTTCTGGCTTTTTTCCTTTGATTTTCTATCAAATTCTACCCTTATTTCTTCCAAGGTCCCAGATTAAACTGTTGGGAATCTTTCTTCTCTACTTGAACTACTTGTCTGCCAAGATTTTAAATAGTTTGGACAGACTTCTTTCTCTATTCTACAACAGGAAATTTAAACATGGCATGATCCAGATTAGGCTGTTGGACCATCCATCAAAATTAAGTCCTTATCCAGATATAGACACCCCTTGTCCCCTTATGGAAATATGGGATCTTTGCATCATCAAAGCAGAGCATATTTGGACCTTTTATGACCAATCATGAAATATGAAACCTATTGATATAGGTAACAAACATGTTCCTCTGGAAATTTTGCAAATCTGGCTATCCAGCCTCTACTAACTATTCATTCTGGAAAATGCGCAGAGCATGAGTGCCTTGCCCTCCTGCAGCCTAGACTGTCCCTCCCAGAATTTGTGCAATTTCCCCCCTTAGCCAAGCTAGACCTTGCAGACAATCATTGTCAACTTAGATTTCCTATCTCCATCTCTTAGTGACTCTTGCACAGTTTTCATCAGCAGTTTCCCAAATCCATCATCCTGCATCACAGGTGTGTTGCCTCGCCCGATCGCCTGCATTTGAATGATCATGTGTCATGGTAGACTAAGATGTTTTGGATTTGATGCCATTTTGTCATGAGTGACTGTAGGTACAGGTACACCAACAAACATGTCAAGATGATGAATGGGATGAATGAAGGGAGCACAAGAAGATGCATAGGCTCACCAATGGATGAATGAATGAAGCATGCGAAGTGAACAAACGTGACGAACATGCACCTTCACGAACAAGTGATTCTGTCAAGCCTTCCAACATTAAATCAAGGAATAACATGCTAAAGCTTCATCAAGCGAACCAAGGACCATCGAATACTCTGTGCACTTCTCCATGTGGAGGTGAAGCTATGAGAAACCATGAAGACATCCATCACTCAACAACACTATAGCTCGACATGCACTCCAGTAGCAGCACAAATATACCAGCATTTTCATGTCATGTCGAGTCAAGTCATGATTCATGTTGCCGACATATCCACTACGGGATTGTTTCCAATCAATGTGATGTAATGTGGAAGTCCAAGAGACCGACTTGTTGAACATAGAGTCATGTAAGTAGAAAATTCATGGAATTCTAACGGTTATGAGGGTAGTTGAATAGGCACAAAGGTCAGTTTCACCCTTGGCTATAAATACACCCCTCATTTGTACATGGAATGGCTACCTTAGCTCCTACCACATAGCCAAGAGAGTCTATAATCTTTTTTTTGAGGAGTAAGTAGTGGCTGCAACAGCGTGCTGATGGAGTTAGTGAGGTATGGTGTAACGACGTCCCTTGGAACTTTCACTTAATTCAGAAGCATGTTAACAGGCTAGCACGTTTTCGCACATGTATTGTATTTGTTGTAAGATTGATCTATAACACTTGTAATGCTTGCTGCTTTAACCTGTGTTCTATATTTGAACTGATTCATTTGCTGTAATGCATAATCTATTACTGGAAATGTGTTGTATATGCTATTAATGTTGTCCCATCCGTGTTGACTTATCTGCCAGACATTGGAAAGACGTTTCACATGAACGTTGCTATAACAATGATTGCACTTGTTCAGACTATTATGTGAGTGCTATACATGTTATGTTACCTTGTATGTTGTGACAACCACATTCGAGTGGACTACTCCAATGAAAGGTGTGTTTGTCCTTTGCGTTCTGTGTTCCTAACCAAGTTGGGACTAATCCCTTTCAACATGGAGCTCACCTTCACCTTCTTCCCCTCACAGTGAAAGAACCATTGAAACAAGTACAGTTACACTCACTAGTCACGTGAACCTCACTTCTCGAAGGCAAAGCGAAACACTCTCCTGTGGTGACAAGACTTGAGGCAAATCTTTAAGATAATGCCAATCAGGCCATCATACCGGATGGGACTCCCACACCAAATGGTGTGAGGTCTAGTTGGGACTTCATACAAGGATGATCTCATGAATGTTGAAGGGTCCAACACTATCAACAGTAGCCTAGACTATTGGCTAGGAGTCACCTTCAGCTATGAGGGGATGGAAACCTTTATGTATAGCAATGAGGAGACCCTTAATTAAGGCTTTAAGCTCAACTACATTGTTTCTTTCATAGCTTATGTATCCCCTGTAAAATTTTAGGATTTCACCCTTGTAGTTTATTATGAATCCTCCTATTCTTTCCTACTGTGGGTTGCCTTTTGAAGCTCCATCAAAGTTGAGTTTGTAGTGATGCTTCAGATGATTTTCCCAAGTGTCTAGACTTGGGTCACTGAGTCTAGTGTGTATGATTTTATACATGGCTAGAGATTGATTGGCTTTACACCATACCAAGATTGTTTTTTCTTAGGGAGGCCCTTGAAAGTCCCCATCTTCTCAACTGAGAAGAAATAAGGTCTCCTCAATTTTCATGTGCAGTAACAACAAAATACTTTCATGGGTTTTGTGCTAGTCATTAAATATTATTTGGTTCTGTTCCTTCCAAATTACCAAGACCATAAGGATTGGTGATAATTTCCAAAGGTTGTTTAAAACTTAGAATTGGAAGGGGTTTTTTTCCAAAGTATTGAGAGTTTGGACAACATCTCCTCAAACTGTGTTAAGTTTGAAACCTTGTTCAAGGTTTTCCCAAATGGTGTTTGCAAACTTAGAAGTGATCCATGGTTTAGTGAACCCATTTTTGATCAGGTTCTCCTAGGTAAGAATTACATGCTTCGTGAGAAGCCATATGCACATGGATGCCTTTGGCCAGAAGCCCAAGGATTGTAGCTCCTTCTAGAATGGATTTGGATCATTTTGGTGCTTTCTAAGATAGATGATACACCTATTTGACTATGAAAGTTCCTGTATTGTTTTTGTCCCACCTAATAATGGTTTACCTTGCATTTTTCCTTATGATTTTTTGTTGATTTCATGCCATAGATTATGTGAATCTTCAAAAGATCCCTTTCCTTACCAGAGCATTGGCTGTTATCAGTTTCTGATTTGAGTGTTCTCCTCCTCTAACCAATAATGATGGACTTGAATTCTCCATAAGAATTGAGAATTGTATTGGCTTAAGGGGAGTTAGAAGTTGTTGACTAGGCTAGGAAGTCGTTTCCAAGAATCATCTCACAATCTCATTGATTTTCCTTTCTAGATCTCCTACAAATCACGCACTTGGATGATTTGTTTGTTGAGGCTTTCTAGATTCCAAATTAGGGAGCCATGAGAAAATGAAGGTATTTGAATATGATCCTACGTTTCGAATTCCTTAGCATATTTCATGTGCCATAGGTGCGCCCATGGTTGTTATGTATATTTGACCCATCTCCACCATATTTTGGCCCCCAATACCTTGTTGTTCATTTTTGGGTCTCGCAAGCCAAGATCTCCCTTTCCTTTGAGAGACAAAGGGTGTCCCGTTTGACTAACAATCATTTCTATTTGAGATGAGTGCCTCTCCATAGGAAATTTTTTCCCATATTTTTAATTCTTTCTAATACCCATTTAGGTGCTACTAGGTCAGAAAAAATTATAAGTTGACATTAGAGAATGTTTGAGGTAAACAATGGGTCTCAAAATAAAAATGCACAACCAAAATCAACTTTATAAGAACCAATAGGATTAGACATGATGATGTCAACTATCAGGGATGATTCACCATTTTTGGTGTAAAAAAGTAAAAATAAAAAATATTTATATAAAATAAAAAACTACTTTTTCAACTCATATTTTCAACTTATGTCCTTTAGGTTTTACTCAAATTTCGAATGGGATCATGTGTTGGATGTGGTATTTAATACCTCATCCAAGGAATACCCATTTTTCGTAGTTTCGATGGACAGTGGTACACAAAAAATGAGAAATACATGAAAAAGTTTGATTGCAATCACATGTTTTCATGCATTTCTCATTTTTCCTATAGCGAGGTATATAAAAAAATCGCAACAAGGATAATCCTAGGATGTGGAATTAAATTCTCATCCAATGACTACACCCACTAAAAAATTGAGTAAAAATGTAGCGATATAAGTTGAAAAAATGAGTTGAAAAAGTAGTTTTTTATTTTTTTCCCTCTAAAATTTGATGATATAATCTAATCTTGTTTTATTATTTCCACTAGTATTTTATTATATTCCTTGAGAGGCCCATTTTAGACCTAAATATTTCTCTAATGCATGGATTGGAGCATAGAATTGAGAAGAAAAAGATGACCATCTATGTTCAAGGAGTGGAAAGACCATCTATCCAATTTACTGTTGAGTTTGTCTAGGAGTTCACACTAAGAGGAATGCTTGATGGTTGTGTGAGTAAGAGGTGCAATAAAGTATTTAGAGGGAAGGGAAGTAGTAGAGAAATTGAGGATTCCAATGATATTTATTTGAGTGATGTGAGGTTGTTGAAGAAGAAGGCCTTTGACTTTTCTAGATTCATAGTGTCGCCTGAGGCTTATGAGAAAAGTTATCAGATCTCTTTGACCTTTTTGGATTTTGAGACCTATGGATGGTTCATGAGAAGGGTACCATCAAACAATTGTTGATGAGTTAGAGTGATGTCATCGTGAAAAGCTAGAGCTTTCAAAATGCCCTTATGCATGGTTTATTTTATGGATCTTCCTATCCCTCCTGCCATGAGATTAAAGAGGAAGGGTGAGAGGTGGTCTCCTTGCCGAATGATTCGAGAGGGTTTCAAATTGTTAGAGGGGGAGCCATTGAAAAAGAGAGAGAAGAAGGTTCTGGAAACTAAAGAGATGACCCAATTCGTCTAATCAGCCCTAAATCCAAAGGCTAAGAATCCTTTCCTTATATGCCTAGTTTAATTGTTCAATGAATTTATAGAGATCCATGTTGAGTAGCATGCATGGTTTCTTCACAATTTTGAGGGAGTAGTTATTTTCATGTGTCAGAATAATCCCATCAAGGATTTTCCAACCTTCCACATATAATTTTCTCAGGAGAAATGAGGATGGGTAGGATGGGCTTGAGATGATTGAATGTCACTTTCGTCATGATTTTATAAATGATATTGCAAAGTACAATGGGTTAGAATTTACCTCAAGAATAAGCATTGTCCTCCTTTGGAAACAACACTAGGAAAGTGGAAATAAGTGTAGTGAGAATGCATAGTTTGGCTCTTGCGTCTTAGAATATCTCTAGGATCTCATTATGGAGGAATTAATAGCATTAGTTAATGAATGTAACTGTGAAACCATTCGATCTAGGGGATTTTCCATTTATTATTTGATGTATGGCCTCATTAGCTTTTGTTGAGTTGATGGGTCCATTGAGTGCCATGTTGTGGGATTTTGTGACCAAATTGGGGATGTTGTCCATAATTTTACATGTGACTTCATTGCATTGAGGCTGAGGATCAGAGAGAAAATCCATATAGAATTATACTAGTGATTCTTCAATGTCCTTCTGTTTCTCCACATTTACGCCATTCTCAGTTCATAGAGATGTGATTATGTTGTGATATCAATGTTGGATGGTGGAGTGATTTGAGAACGAGGTGTTCCATTCCCCTTCCTTTACCTAGTTAATATTTCACTCTTCTTTCCAATACCTCTTATTTATTATATTTTTCTTCCAATATCCTTGTTAGGGAAGTCTCATTGTATTCCATTTCTATAGTTCTGCCATTATTGATAATTTCTTATTATAGTGATGTGATTTCCTTTTCTAGCATTTGTTTCTTTTGGAAGATATTCCCAAATTCTTCTCTATTCCATTTTTCTAAGAGAAGTATTATTTTCATGATATTTTGTTGAAATACAAAAAAAATTATCCTTCAATATAGCTCTTTCTTTTCCACCATTCCCAGTTTTTTCTTATTAGGTTGGCATATGTGAGCCATAATTGTTCAAACCTAAATGTACATTCTAAGGGTTTTCCTAAGTTCCTTTGTAGAGGCATATTGGCTAATGATCTGAGCCATCTGAATGGAGCATTTCCATTGTTATTCCATCCCCAAAAGTGAGGAAATTTTTAGGTATGAAGAAATAATCTAGTCAGAAAGGGATATACACTTTTCCTCCTCTCCTTTTGTTCCAAGTGAAGAGTTTGGTTATTGTTTTCATGTCCACCGTGTCATTTTCTTCATCTAAGATCCAAAGGTCCTTCGATTTTGGCTCCAGATTTCATCGTCCTCCTTTCCTTTCACTCAGGCAGGTGATCATGCTGAAATCACCCCCTATTATCCATTTGTTCTTGTCAACTCTTGTTTGAAGAGAGTGGATATTCCTAAGAATTTCCTAATTTCTTACTGGGAGTTGGACTATGCCATAAAAATTGGAGAGAAATCCATGTATATTAGTTCCCAATAAATTAAAAGAGATATTAAGGACAAAAGATTCCTTAGATAGGCTTGAAATGTTGATATGAGTTGGTTCCTAAGCTATACTAAGGCTACCTGATGCTCCATCTACATCTTCAACTATGAATTTTTCCTTTTTTCATAGGTGTGCCTTTATTAGTTTAAAAATAGAGCTAGAGAATTTGGTTTCTTAAATTAATAAGATTTTCGAAAGATCTTGTTGAATATTATGATGAACAATACATTTCTTAGAGGCGCTATTCAAACCCCTTATATTCCATGATATTACCTTCATGAGGAAAAAAATGATTTGGGAGGTGTAGATCTATAAGATTTGTTTGTATTGGTGTGAATTCACTAGGTTTCTACCTAGTGTGCCAATTCTTTGGAAATATGATTTCCTACCCTTTTTCTTGAACTCTTTGCTACCTTTTTTTCCTTCTTTGTTGATAATAGTTTGGACACCTAACTACTGTGAAGCCTTCGTTGATTGGAGTGCTATGGCTAGAATATTTATTTTCTTTTGAGGGATTAATTCCATATCATTACATCAACATGCGTGCTTGGTTCCCATTAGATCTTTCCCTTCTATTTCTATCATGATTTTATCCTTTGTCTACTTTGGATCTGGTGTCATGGAACTATTACCTGGAATGGATTCAACCTTTCCATTATGGTGCTCTTCCTTTGGTTTCTTGCATTATAATTATGAATGGATTTCCTATATGTTATCTTATTCTAGGATGCCTTATCCTTCTTGTAGATATGCTAGTGCTTGAAAGTTGTTTATCATTTTCTATCTCTTGGGTATTACAAAGGTGGTGGTATTCTTTTTATGGCACTTCTTGGAAGTGATTTTTGTAAATCCATCTCCATCATATGTTACTACCTCTCTTGTGTCTTTCTTGGGTTCATTGAGAGTGCAATCATGGAATAGGTCTCCATGCATGTGGCATATCCTACATCTAAAGAAAATTCTTGTAGTCGAGGGTTTGAAACTAGTCCAGAGTTATTCAAAAGAAGGATCACCACTTGCAAATATACATCAATACTTTTGTTGCAAAAGAATCACCACCTTCAAAGATAAATTAGTGCTTTCGATCCAAATAGATTACCACTTGCACAGATACATTAGTACTTTTGTTCTAGAAGCATCACATGCAACAAATATGTATGAAAATGTTTCTTCTAATTCTACAACAATAAATTATCATCACTTTCCTACAAGTAATTTTAGTTAAAAAAATTAAATTGTTTTCTGTCAAAATTATTATGAAATATAGCAATTAATGGCCTATATACTTGACATTATTCAAACCAAAACTCATAATCATAAATTTGATATCATGAAAATTTATGATTGGAATTGTAACTTTGATTTATGAAAGGATTAATATCTCTAAAGATATGAAGTAATTTATTTATCTTATTATAATGCTAATTAGTGCTTGGAAATTAACATGACTAATCAATCAACAAAGAATAAATGTTATCATTATTTGGAGGTGTCTTAAAATTTCTATCATCTACAACATGTCAAACTTATTCCAAATTTCTTAGTCTAATTCCCTTCCTCTACACTTCATTCAATTTCCTTGCACATTACTCTATGGAAAATAGAGTGAGTTGATGGCTGACTTCCTTGACATTGAAGGTGACCAATGGAACTTAAAGTAAGGAAATAAACTATTGGCATTGAAACATTTGAGTCTTACTCTAAGTGAAAAAAATAATTTAAGGGAGGTGCATGAAATTCTTGCAAAAATTCCATGGATATGATGTTGAAGTGACTAAATCATTTGCAATATGATTTGATAGAGTTGAAGTGAAAGGTGGACATGTTTGATTGCATTTGATTGATTCCTTCATCACAAGAGCTACAATGTTATCAAGAGATAGTGAAAATCGGTTTAAAAACCAAAAGTTTAAGGAAATGTTGTGGAATAATGTTTTAGTGAATCAAAACATGGCTGTAATTTGGCATAAGGACATATCCACAACAAAATCGAAAATGAAATTGAGAGACATATTGTTTTTCATTCAGAAGTATAAAACCTATCAAGGTAGGTAGGGATTAGTATTATTCATTAATTCATTTAGTTATGCATTTTAGAAATGGAAATGAGATCAATCTACCATATTATTTCCTTAAAATTTTAAATAAGGATCACCATAGTTCTTATTTAAAATGTTAAGGAAATAATATGGTAGATTGATCACATTTTATTTTTTGAAATGCATAACTAAACTAATGATGGAATAATACTAATCCCTACCTACCTTCATAGGTTGTATACTTCTGAAGGAAAAAATAGATGTCTCTCAATTTCGTTTTCAATGTTGTTGTTGGTACATCCTTATGCCAATTTGCAGCCATGTTTCGATTCACTAAAAAATTATTCCACAAATTACCCTTAACATTTTGGTTTTTAAACCATTTTTCATTATCCCTCAAAAGCTCTATATCCTCTTTGATGAAGGACCCAATCACCTTCAATCGAATATCTCCAAATTACGCTTCAACTTCGTCAAATAATATTGAAATTGTTTTATTCGCTTCAACATCATACTCATGGAATTTTTGCAAGAATGTCATGCACCTCTCTCAAATTAGTTTTTGCACGTAGGGTAAGCCTCAAAAGTTCCAACACCAGTAGGCTCTTTCCTTAATATGAGTCCCATTGCTCACCTTCAATGTCAAAGAATTCAACCTTGAACTCACTCTATTTTCCATAGGGTAATGTGAAAGGGAATTCAATGAAGTGTAGTGTAAGGGAATTAGAATGAGAAGTTTGGAATAAGTTTGAAATGTTGTAATGGAGTTCATAGAAATTTAAAGACACCTCTAGATAATGATAACATTTATTGTTGGTTGATTGATCAGTCATGTCAATTTCCAAGCTTTAATTAACCTTATAATAAGATAAATCAATTGTTTCATATCTTTGTGGATATTAATCCACTGGTAAATCAAAGTTAGAGTTGCAATCATAAATTTTGATGCCATCAAATTTATGATTATGAGTTTAGGTTTGAATAATGTCAAGTATATAGCCCATCAATTCATATATTTTATAATCCTTTTAATAGAACACAAATTAAATTTGTTTTAACTTAGATTACTTGTAGGAAAGTGTTGATACATTATTGTTGTAGAATTGGAAGAAAAATGTTGATACATATTTTTAGCTAGTGATGCTTGTAGAACAAAAGTACTAATATATCTTTATAGGTGGTGATCCTTGTGGAAATAAAGTACTAATTTATGTTTGCAAGTGGTGATCCTTTTGTAACAAAAGTATTGATGTATATTTTTAGGTGGTGATCTTTCTTTCGGATAACTATGGACTAGTTTCGAACCCTTTGCTTCGAGAATTCTCCCTTTATATGAAGGAGATGCCACATGCATGGACACTTGTTCTGAGATTTACATCTGAATGAACCTAAGAAAGACACAAGACAGACATAAACAATGGATGGATATGGATTTACAAAAATCCATTCCAATAAGTGCCATAACAAGAATACCATCACCTCTATAACACCCAAGAGATAGGTGACAAGAAACAACTTTGAAGCACTAGGAGATCTGCTAGAAGGAGCAGGAATTCAAGAATAAGAGAACTATAGGAAATCCATTCAGAATGCTAAGGCAAGAAACCAATGGAAGAGTAGTGTGACGGAAAGGTTGAATCCATTCCAAGTAATAGAGGAGGATGACATAGAAGGGCTAGATCTAGTGGAAACCAAGGATGCATGTTGATGCAATGATATGTAAGTGATCCCTAAAAATAAAATTAATCTTTTCTCCATACCACTCCAAAAAGCGAAGGCCTCATAGTAGTTAATATTACAAACCATTATCACCAAAGAAGGAAAAAAACAAGAAAAGATTTCAAGAAAAGGGGTAGGAAATCAACTCTCCAAAGAATCGACACACTAAGTAGAAGTATGGTCAATTTAGGCCAATACAAACAAATATTGCAGATCTATGCCTCCCGAATCATTGTTTCCTCATGAAGGTAATCTAATGGAATATAAGGGGTCTGAATATCCCCTCTAAATAATGTATTCTTCATCGGAAGATTCAAAAAGATATTATGTCAGTCTTGCTAATTGAAGAAACCAAATGTTCTATCTTTTGTTTGGAACTAATAATTGCACACCTATGAAAAAGGACAAATTCATAGTTGTAAATGTTGGCAAAGCATTGGGTGGACTTGGTATATCCTGTATTAAGTCTAGATCAACATTGCAAGCCTACCTAAGGAATATTATATCGTCTCTATCTCTTTTCTGTTGGCATTATGACACAGATTTGGCACTATGAGACAGGTATTGTCCTTGATGGCAACTCACTCAGATGATAGATCATAGTTCAGACTCATAGAATGAAGAAAAATAGGTATATGTAGGTTCCCCATTGACCAAGTTGTGTGTACATGCGGGTTCACAGACGAAAAGGCACGTATAGCTTACACACGCACTTTCATGGAAGGAAAGGCGCATACATGTTGGAAAACTTAGTTTTGGTCCATGGTAGTTGTTCCATGGTATTTTTATGCATGGTATTGGTCCAAGGTATCATGTCCAAAGTGTTGACCCCAAGTATTGCGTCCAAGGTATTGGTTCAAAGTGGTTTTGGTCCATGGTATTGAGTAAGTCCTAAGACTATAAAAGGAGGAGAAGATCATTAGGCCAAGTCACTCAAGTATTGAATATTTGATGAAGTGAAATATCTAGCATACAGGTTATTGGGTTATGGTGCATAGCTAGATATGGATTGTGGATGAACCTTACTGTTTGATGAAGATCTAATGATGGGTCAAGATCTTAAGGCTTGTAGTAAAGTATCATTATGTGGTTTGATCTTGAACATTCTAGATCTGAATATTGATGCATGTTTTTACTATGTAAAGGTGATGATATGGGTATGAATGAAGTCTGAAATAATTGTGATGTTTTAAGTTAGAATTTATAGATATGTACATAGGTTAGCCTTGGTAAAATAGTGTATACACGCTGGTTCAGCATACGTAAGTTGCGTATACACAGGTTCCCTTCGATAAAAGTGCGTATGCACGCAGGTGTGACACAACGAAAAAGCATATACATTATAAGATTTGATATTGTTGTTGGGTCTAGTGGTTATTACAGAGTTCTATGTTCTACTCTATGTTTTGGTGACTGTGTTTTGATGATAGGGTTTTAGTGATTCAGTATTGGGTGATTCAGAGATTGATGATGCAGATGTGGTTGATGGTTGTATTGCAGTGATGATTGATTTTGTGCTTTGATGTTATTGATGGATCCAGTCTAAAAATTCATGAAATGTGGTCCCTAGAAGAAAAGAGATGATTGTAGCCTTCTATAGGTCGGTGCCTACATACTAGTAAACACATCAGCTAGTACAAAAGCTAGGGGATTCTAGGTCCCTTCCAGTAGAAGTTGGAGAACGAGAGAAGGTTGTAGCCTTCTATAGGTAGAGGCCTATGTACTGATATAAACTACACCAATAAAAAATTGTAAAATGAATTTTCTAATTTAAAATAAGATAGCGACGATTGCAGCAGGTGCTTTTCACCCACATTAGGTTTCCACCTTATATCTTGTGTTCTTGTGTGTGATTATATGTAATGGTTTTACTACTCCTGGTTACTATTTATATGGTTCTGATTCACTGATTAAATATCAACATATGAAGAATTAACTGAACCTTAAGTCTGTAGGATATACGCTAGTTTCCTTAACCACAGTTTTGTATACATGCAAGTTTAATTAACTAAAGTAGCGTATATGAATCTGATTATGGAAATGAAAAATTATTGACTTGCTAATACTAATTCACCTCCCCCCCCCCCCCCTGCCCCACCTCTCAATATTATTTCCAACATTTTCATTTATTGGGAACTGATCTACATGGATTTATCTCCAATTTTTATGATCCACAACATCAAGTGAGGAAATAGGAATGCTCATGAATCTCCAATCTCTTCAAACAAGAGTTGATAAGCACAAATGGATAATATGAGTTGATTTCAACATGATCACCTACATGAGTGAAACGAAAGGAGGGCGATGACATATGGAGCCAAATTTGAAGGATCTTTGAATATTCAACAAAGAAAACAACATGGTGGACATGAAAAAAATAGACTCTTAACTTTGAACATTAGGAGAGAAGGAAAAGTTCATATACCTTTCTAACTGGATTGTTCATCTCAAAATATTTCCTCACTTGTGGGGATGAAATAATAGTGGAAATCCTCCATTCAGTTGTTTTAGATTATTTAACACACTTGGGCTCACTCCCTAAGCTCGTGTGAGTCTTTATATTCGCCTTGCTTGTTCATTGCATCTAAGCCTCTGCATGATGATGTCCAAGTCATGCTTGCTACTGTGTTCTAGTTATGCTCAAAGTCTTTGCTTCGTATGTGTCTATTGTGTTTGTGATGAAAGCATCTGTCACACTCACACACAGAGTCACATTCGCTGTCACGCAAACATCGCCTTGATCATGAATGATCAATCACAAGTTTTGGTCTTGACACTTTCACCTTCAGTCGTTCATGTTAAACATGTGTGTCTAGATGGTTTGGTTGTTCATCATCAAGTCATGCAAGTGTGTGTTCATATGATCACCTATGCATATTTTGATTGTTCACACACTTAGTCATTTTTGCTGAAGTTCTGATGACCAGACTCCTCACTGCTAGTCAGGCCATCTCCCTTCTTTTGACTTGATCCACTGTCAACTGGAACATCGCAAAAGCACCAAGCTAGTTCTTTCAAGTTGTACTACCCGTAAGAAAATTCACCATTCAAGAAGGCCAATGTCACATCCATCTGTTATATTTTGAAAATTTTATAACTATCAAAGGCAAAGAACATTCTTATGGCCTCTATTATTGGAATTGGAGAAAAAGTCTCACCAAAATCCAATCCTTCAACCTAAGGATAACCCTTGCACATCAGTCTGGACTTATTTCTCACCACCTCTCCATCTTCATTTCATTTGTTCTTAAAGAGTATTTTTTTTTTAATTACGTTCTTCTTTGTTGGTCTTGGAACTAATTCCCAATTATGATTTTTCTCAATATGATCCATCTCTTCATTCATGGACTTTAGCTAATTTTCAGCCTGGCTCGCTTGAGAAAAATCCTTTGGCTTAACGATTGATAGAAGAACTATATGGGATTCATTAGGGGTATTGATAACTATAGAAATTTTGAATAATTTAACACATATTCAACAGAGATTATCCTGATCATGTACTATTGCGGAAAACATACACAATACATAAGCTCCTCTACGTTGATCATCAATATAGCAGCATCAATAACAATAAAACATCAAGAGCATTCACACATTAACACAGTATGTATCCCGGGGAAAGCATCTCGCTAAAAACCCCAACTATCTGTATATTAATGATTGAGTCATGTAACATTACACAGCATAATACTTCTCACAAGTATCTCCACCTCTGTTACACACAAAATACAGCTCAGATCTGAATCAATCACTGGCTCAAATCTCCTTCGCTGCTTGCCTGCCTCCGCTGCTCAATACCTGCTCAAGAACTGATGATAATTCCAATGCAACCACGTATTTACTTGGAAAAATCATGTGAGCACAAGCTACAATGTGGGAAAATACGTGGGAAAACTCATTGGCATACTCAATCCCTTGATTGTGCAAGATTTGATGCACAACTATAGCCACAACTGATAGCAATCTGATTCTCTAACACCTGTCCCTGCTGAAATGAACATGCACTGACATGCAACTGAGTTAACTGATGTATTCATTAGTTGTATTATGAGTTATAACTTGTGAATTAATTAATAACTAATTCACCCAACTCATCTCTAGTCTATTTTCCAGTTAGACTAAATACAACCATTTAACAAAGCTAAACTGAAAACAACTCCATCAACTGCACCTCCAGTCCACTAAACTCAACTCACTTGAGTTCTAATTGAAGTCATGCATGCAAATATTCAACTAAACCATAAGAACCACGTATTTCCTTCATGAAATTGCATGTGCCACATCCGTAGCTCGAACTGAAGTGCTCCAAGAGAATAAGATTAAGTTTATAGTCCAAATATTATTGTGAGATAATAATATTTGACTTTTCTATTTTGACAACCAGTCTAAAAATAGACTTGATCACTCACCCTGTGATCACTCACACTTTCATCAAAAATAGAAGTCCATCTATTTTTCCAACTTGATCAATCATCCATAAACAGCAACCTGCAATCCATAGACATGATCCATATGTCTAAAAATAGACATCGTCTAAAAATAGACTTGCGCCAAAAATAGCCTGCGGGCCCACTTAGTGAAGGCGACTCTTTTCACTAAGCTCCATCATCTTGTTGCAATCTCAACACTCCCTCTCGACAAGATATGGATTATCAGCAACCCCTATCCTGCCTCCGTGGTACTCGAATTTGCTCCTGGTGAGAGCCTTCGTCAGAATATCAGCATCCTGATCCTCCGTTGGAATGTACGAAAGTAACATGATCCTCCGCTGCACACAATCTCTGATATGATGGTACCTGATGCCCTTGCTGCCATATACTCGGCCTATTGAGCTCCCTGCCCAATCTGCATCCATGAAGCCACATAGCTTCACCTCATCCAATCCATATCCCGATGTGCCTCTCTTGAGCCTGCACACATGCGACTCCACCA
>APFE031569467.1:42303-63717 GCA_000404065.3 Pinus taeda
TATTTATATCACAAGATTGTTATTTATATCATAGGATTATCTAATCATTTACCCTTATTTATATTATTATTTATATCGTAAGTTTGCTATTATTATACTCATTAGCTAATCCAAAAATGAAATTATGAGAATGGTTATATGTTTGAACTAATTAATAAGTTATGTACTAATATATAATATATTAATAAACCCTTATTAATGAGTAATACTTAGTAAGGTCTATAGTCTTATTGATAAATTAAGTTTATTATGTTGTTAATTTATTATTCGTTAATGCATTATGCTGCTATTGAATTAAAATTTAATAGAGGAATAAGCTATATGTTATTAGTTACTCAAGTTAGTTCCTAAGTTCTATATTTAACCTAGTTATAAATATTATGAGAACTTATGTTATTCTTTGTGAGGGGTGAGCAAAGGGTTCCAATTCTTGCTAATTTCCAGGCCTCCATCCCTATTAAGGTTTCGCGGGTGTTTTATGATTTCAATAGCTTCTCTAACCTTTCGTTTGAAGTGGTGATCTTCATTGGCAATGACCTTGGTGTCTTCAAGGCATATATGGTGATTAGTTTTACCTACATGTTCGGCCAGGGCCGAAGAGCGGGTTCTTTTGTTACGTATATCTGCACTATGTTCTTTGAGCCTAATCCTCACGGACCTACCTATTTCCCCTATATACTGATCCCCACAAGAGCAATTGATGATATACACCCCTTTCTGCTCAAGTTGTTCTTGGCTGTCCTTAACAGATTTCATTCTTTGTTTGATGGTTGACCAGGGTTTGAATGCAGTATTTATATTTTTCTTTTTGAGGATTTTAGCTATCTTGTCTGTGACCCCTTGAATGTACGGAAGGTATGCATTAGAGGTTGAGGGGTCTTTCGCCTTGTTTTTATTGTTATCAGATTTGGCCTTCTGAATGGCTTTGAATATGCTTTTATTGTTGTACCCTAAGTTGGTGAAAGTTCTTTTTAGGTAAGAAATTTCCTCATCAATATGGTTTATATCAGAAATCCTACAAGCTCTAGTGAAGATGGTTTGCAGTACCACCACCCAGCCTAAAAAATGGGGGTAGTGCAAACCCTCTTCACTAGAGCTTGTAGGATTTCTGATATAAACCATACTGATGAAGAAATTTCTTACCTAAAAAGAACTTTCGCCAACTTAGGGTACAACAATAAAATCATATTCAAAGCCATTCAAAAGGCCAAATCTGATAACAATAAAAACAAGGCGAAAGACCCCTCAACCTCTAATGCATACCTTCCGTACATTCAAGGGGTCACAAACAAGATAGTTGAAATCCTCAAAAAGAAAAATATAAATACTGCATTCAAACCCTGGTCAACCATCTAACAAAGAATGAAATCTGTTAAGGACAGCCAAGAACAACTTCAGCAGAAAGGGGTGTATATCATCAATTGCTCTTGTGGGGATCAGTATATAGGGGAAACAGGTAGGTCTATGAGGATTAGGCTCAAAGAAAATAGTGCAGATATACGTAATGAAAGAACCCGCTCTTCGGCCCTGGCCAAACATGTAGGTAAAACTAATCACCATATATGCCTTGAAGATGCCAAGGTCATTGCCAATGAAGATCACCACTTCAAGCGAAAGGTTAGAGAAACTATTGAAATCATAAAACACCCGCGAAACCTTAATAGGGATGGAGGCCTAGAAATTAGCAAGAATTGGAACCCTTTTCTTGCCCCCCACAAAGAATAACAAAAGTTCTCATGATATTTATAACTAGGTTAAATATAGAACTTAGGAACTAACTTGAGTAACTAATAACATACAACTTATTCCTCTATTCAATTTTAATTCAATAACAACATAATGCATTAATGAATAATAAATTAACAACATAATAAACTTAATTTATCAATAAGACTATTGACCTTACTAAGTATTACTCATTAATAAGGGTTTATTAATAGATTACATATTAGTACATAACTTATTAATTAGTTCAAACATATAACCATTCTCACAATTTCATTTTTGGATTAGCTAATGAGTATAATAATAGCAAACTTAGGATATAAATAATAATATAAATAAGGGTAAATGATTAGATAATCCTATGATATAAATAACAATCTTGTGATATAAATAACAATAAAAATAATGATTGATAATAATAAATAATAATAAATAACATAATAATGATAATGATAACTAAGGATTAAATAATAATATAGTTAGTAATATAAACAATGATGAATAATAATATAAATAATAAATAATGATTTCCCGAATCCAGGTGATCCTCCTGCCATAAATGGCATTCATGTAGCGTCAACTCCCAGCGTACCGCCACCTGCTCTGCAACGTGGAGCCCTAGCTTTGGATTGGAGGAGGGAGGAATGTTTTAATGCACAAGGGACGGTGCAGGATGGCGCCATTAATGGAGGCCGAAGCCCAACGCAGCCTGTTGATTGTTATTTACTTGGAGACTCCCAGTGATTTCTCCATTATGCAGTTGGTTAAGGATTATGTTGTTCGGTTCGTTCTGAGAACTGAAAGTGAAGCTGAGAGGGCGTCTAGCCTCAGAGGGGAAATTCAAGCTGGTTCTGGCTCGAATTTGCAGCACTTCCACTCTACCTGCGTGCTGCGCTCTGGAAATCCTTTGGTGGCATGGCGTAAGTGGTCCATTCGTTGTTACATAAGCTATACCTGTTCTGTCTCTCGGTTTCGAGTTTCTATTGTGTTTTTCTCTGCTTTTCGATTCGGTTCGGTGCCCTCAGTTCATCTGAGGTATAATTCTGGGATCAGCACTGGTTCTGTTTAGGTTTCGGTGATAATCAGCACTATGAAGCGACCAGGGAAATGCTCCCGCTCGGGTGAACGACCTGGTAGTAGTAAGTGTCCCTCTGCTCGCCCTCAGCCCACCCCGCTGCTCACTACTATTAACCTCACCTCCTCCCCTGAGGATCCTCCTTCCAGCAATCCCACTGGCCATTCAATTCCAAACAGTGCCTTTCAGTCCACTCATTTTAAATTTCAAAGCAATCTGAACTACCCTCTGATTTCAGCCCAGATAACCATCCTTATGTCTAAGGAGGTCAACCAGGTTCCTCTTATCTCCTGCATTAACCCCAATTCCTCTCACAGCAGTGAGCGTTCTTCTGCCAAAATTTCCATGGATGCCAAAAGGGAAGCTGAACCAGTTATCCAGGTCGATTTGCCACCCTTAATCCCTCCCTTAGCTGACTGTGTTAATCTGGTAATGGAACCCGACGCTGACACCACCGACAAGATGCAGGAGGGCAACGTGTTGGGTGACAAAGAAGTGCTCAGCCAGGACGACGCATGTCTGCAGGCCGAGGAGACGTAGGGGACGAGGAAAAATGAACAAGTGGTTCTTTGGGTCGCTCTTTTTGGTTCTCTGGAGTTCTCTGGAGGCTGCTTTGGAAGCAATGCCCAGTTTTGAGTTTCTCCTTGCCATGGCGTATGTTCGGGTCTCGGTCCAGGATTCTTAGCTCTGTTTATTTGCTTATCTTCAGTTCTTTCTCTCTCAGTATGTTTGTAATGCCAATTGAATTGGCTGTTAGTTTTGTTGAGATTCCCTGGCTTCTACTGTAATGGGGAAGTTTTGTAAAGTATTAGACGTGCGGGCTCCTGCAGCCGCTACCTCATGTAATATTATTTTGTTTACCAGTTAATAGAAATAGCTTTTACCGAGAAAAAAAAATAATAAATAATGATTAATAATAATGATATAAATAATAATTTAAATAATAATATAAATAATAATTAAATGAGTTAGTTAAACTTATGAATATAAATAACAAAATATATTTTGATATAAATAATAATATAAACAATGATTAATAATAACATATATCAAATTTAATAAATAACATAAATATTAATAATGATAACTAAGGATGAGATATTAATTATAGATATTATATAACAATGATTAATAAGATAATATAATAATAATAATAATAATAATATGGAGTAATAATAATAATATAATTAATAATTAATAATAATAATATAAATAATGATTATAATACGAATAATGATTAATAATCAATAATATAAATAAATATTAATAATAATAATGCAAATAATGATTAGTAATAATAATGTAAATAATTATATAATAATAACATTAATAATGATTAAGAACAATAAATAATAATAAATAATATGAATAATGATAGACAATGATTTAAATAAATATAAAGAATGAAATAATGGCAATAAGCAGGCAATTAGTCGGCCATACTCTCTTTACATCAACCTTTTACATATTTATCAAAACCCTTTTCTTTCTTTTCTCCGTACATCTGTCCTGATGTTGAGTCTGGGTCTAGACTCGAAACGTCGACCAATATAAAGATGAACACTGTGGAAAATCCGAATTCCTCTCAGAAACACTTAATAAATTATGCTTCAATCCTTCAACAAATAAAACATATAAAACATTCTTAGTCTTACCTCTGTCATTCAAACTAGCAACAACATTACCTATGTTTTTCCTAGAGCATCATTTCCAAAAGTTACATTGCCTTTGCTGACTTCCTTGATTGACATAAATTTGTTTTATCCCCTGTCATGTGCTTTGAATAACCCCTATCCACGTACCAATGGCTTCCTTGATTATGTGCATACAAAACATGGTTACAATATTCTTTAGTTTTCCTCCAAACCTTGGGTTTTTCAGATGCTTTGTTCTGAGGGGATGATTTAAACTTTATAAGCTCACAATTAGTTTCCTTATTCTAAAAATCATGACAATTAGAAAATTCCAACATATTAGTCAATAAAGAAAAATAATTATTATTCTTGGGAGCATTTTTCCTTTGCCTTGCAAACCTATTATTTGATTGATAAAAAATATTTCTCCTCAGATTTGTCATTTTTATGAAAGTCAAATTCACCATACAGTTAGAAGCTTTTGGCCATAATTCATGCCAGTAAAGCAATAGTGTGGAAACATGCATTCAAACTTTGGAGGAATTTGAGTTTCTTTCATTCTCCATCTTTTAGGTACAACAATTTGATTTTGTGATTTATGGTTGTCACACACCTCAAAATTTTGTTGATGTTGTTGAGAATTCCTCTTCCTTATAGTGTACTTCTTTTGTTGGGTTAGGTTACTCTACATATTTTCCTTCTTTTAATGCTTTGCAAGTGATTGATGGTTATTTCTTATTTTTGGATTGAGATATTTTAACTGCATCACTATTCAATCATTTTACAACTTTAGGACATTAATAGGCTTCTTACCCTTGTCCATTCCTAAGCTTGAATTTGCTTCAGAACATAAACTGTTCTTTATGTGAAGGGGTCTTTGGACATTTTTTATTTTATTTAGACTATTGTTCCCTTGGTTAAGCTTCTAATTTAGATTTAGATACATTTTTGTCTTGTGTAGCTCGTTTCTAAGAGTAACAGCCTCTTCTTCAAGCTTTTCACAAGAATTTTCTTTCACTTGGAGTCACTCTTTAAAAGTATATTGCACCTTCTTTTCTTCAAATTTTCATGAAAAGAGGTTCCATACCTTCAAAATTATCTTTTGCCAACTATTAATGATGCAACTCATTCTTCTTTCTTAGCCTTTTAATATCCTTTATTGCACTGATAAACTCCCCTTCCAAGTACATTTTGGCTACATATTCATCAATATTTTCTTGATCTTCTTCTAAAGTGTCTATGGCCATCGAAATAAATTCCTTTGCACTGTCCCCAAAAATTTACTCATCATAGGATTGAACACTATCAACTTCTGGGGAACTGTTGCTATCTTGTGTATAGAAACTCTTGTTCTTATTCTTCTTTTCCTTTAGAATTTTTCTATACTTATCCCTAGGCTCCTGTTCATTATTTTTCTTAACTAGACACTTAGATTCATAATGGCCTGCTTTACCACAATTGAAACACTTGAAGAACACATTTTCTTTCTATGTGTCTGATCCTATTTTAAACTTTCTATCAAACTTGGCTTCCTCTTCATCTAATTCACAAGTACATGAGTCCTCATTATATTCCTTAAGATATTTTTTTTCTTTGAAGGTTTCCTCTATTGCTATAATTTTTCCTTTTGAAATCTTAATATGCTGTAAGTTTTCCAGGCAATTGATCCATTGTAAGTATTGAGATATGCCATCTCTTTTATAGTTGATACCTTGGGATTGAATATTTCTAGAAGTGATGTCAACACCTATTAGACTGCAAATGACTCCTTTAGTTCCTCATCAATTCCTCTTTTTGTTTTGATGAATTCATCTAATCAAAGAAGAAACTTTGATATTTTCTCATCATCATGCAACTTTTAAAAAGAAAATTCCATTCTAAAGTCTTGAAGTTTAGCTTTCTTTACCTTAATGTTACCTTCATGGAAATTGTTCTCTTTGTCACATATTACCTTGGAAAAGGTGCAATCCATGAATTTAGCCAAGTCTGATTCAGGAAGTCCAGCAAGGAGTGCATTCGTTATCTTAGCATTATATGTGAACTGCAAGTTATCACCTTTAGTAATCAATACTAGGTGTTTTTCATATCCCTATTGCACCAAATCCAAAACATCTACACTAAGAGATTGTAAGTAGTCCTCATACCAAAATGTATATTTTTTCCTAGTGAACATGGGAGCCCTATTGGTGTTTCCTCCTTCCTTGTTGGACATTTTCCCTGATCATCCTTCCATTGATTAGAATAATCTTGAAGGAAATCAACTTGAACACTAACTGTTAGAAACTAGAATAATACTAAGAGGGTGGGTGAATCAATATTATGAAAAATTAAAATAATTCTTACTCAAACTGAAGAATACTTAGCACCACCAACAATAATCAATATCACATAAAACTCATAAATTAGGACACAAGATATAATGTGGAAACCCGACTCGGAAAACCACCAATTCTTTTATACTATGATGGAATAAGAGCTACAACTTTAAGTACATCAATTTATAGGCTACAACACCCTATAAGGGTTCAATCATCTTTATTTTTGCAAGAATCAACTTGATGGTTTCCTAGTTTCCAACCGAAAGGAACCTCCAACTCCTTGTTTTATGAGCACCCACTACAAGGAAGCTTCAACTCCCTAGTTTATCAACACCCACTGAAAGGAAGCTCCAACTCCTTCATTATGCAAGAACCCATTCACACAACCCTCTCGATCCTTCTTTCATACAATTTTCATACTCAAGCCATGAAGTATTTCCACCTTAAAAAATAAAACTATGTCCCTCTCAAAAGATCACCACAACCACCAAATTACTTCTCCAAAGTCATGCAAACTTGACTTTGATACTAATGCTCACACTCTATTGCATAGAAAAATGTTGCTTGTAAAGAATTTAGAGCTAAAAATTTTAGTTTTAACATTACTTCAAATTCAAATCTTATTTTTTTAATTAACTAATTCCTTATTTTTCACTTTGTGTTTAATTATTGATCCACCTATGTTACTTATGAACAAATCAATGTTTGTAACCTGCATGTTATTGTAGAGATTTATCTATGTTTATTTGTTGTTTTAAATTAATTTTTATTTTGTAGGTTTTAGGAGGGCTTCTATCTTTGGATGAGTGCTAAATTTGGCATAAACTACCAAATATGGATTTTATGCCAAAAGCACTACTAAGTTGTGCATGGAGTCTAGACTGAAGAGAAAATCAACACTCTAGAGCAACTATTATGAACTTCTTGAAGCCCGAGTCATATGCCACAAACCTTGCCTTTTGTGCCGCAGGCTTAATCACCCGAATCAAGATTGTAGAATGGTATCCCCGTGCCCCTAACATATGTGTAAAGTGTATTGTATTAAGCTTGAGGGCCCAAAGTTTTATTTATAATGCCCAAAAGGTTGAATGACTATGGACTAACCATTTTTATTAACACACAAAATCATCGCGAAAGAAGGCCCTGACACTACTTTCAATGTACTGACGATATGTTAGCCAACATAAGTATTTGCATTCCTTTCCCTATCGACCTTGGTCTCGAACCACTCATAAATGCACCTTCCATCGACCCTCTCAGGTGATACATTAAACTTTACATCTACTAATAGAGAGGTTTTAGTATTGCTTCTCATTTCTCAGTCTTTGACCTCCATCTCTCGGCCTCTGCTGGGACCTCTATCGGGGGAGATGATATCACCGTTAACCCTTGTGTCACCTGAGTGCCATGTTTTTTTCAAAAAATGGTGCCATATATCATACTTATTTGGCCCAATTGGCCTCCCAAAAACACTGAATCTTCATGCCACATGTTACTATCATGTACTACCACACCATTATTGTTGATGACAACATGGCATGTCACTTCTGTAAGGAGGAATGGGTTCGCAAAATTGTGTTTTCCCTTGAAATCCCTTTATAAAATTTTATGTCCATGGGTTATATTTTAAAATTCAAGTGCTTTCCTTCATGTATAACTCGGTCTCCATCCCTTTGTCTATCTCAAGACCCTGGGGTTGCATATTTAAACCAATGATGAGAATAGGCTAGGGCAAGATGTGGAACTTTTGGAAAATGATGGGGAAATTTTCGTCTCTCAATTATGTCACTTTGTTGTTCTATTTTCAGCATGCAACACCGATAATATAAGGTTGGGGCATGGAACCAATATTCGAGGCACTCGGGAATAACTCGATGCCTATTAGCTCCAGTGCCGCGAGACTTCAAACATAATGCTTTGATAAGAGAAGGGCTAAGGCGTGGGAATTTGAGTTCCATCCTATGAATATTCCATTCCTTCTAAGCTTTATAGTTCACCAATTTTGTTATAAAACATTTTTATGAAACACAAGGTTTATAGGGAACCTTGAATCTCAGAACCGTTAAGAAACCAACTCAAAAAATAGAACAAGAGATAGATCAATGACTTTGAAATAAGCCTCTTTGAGGGGGAAACCTCCTTTACATTACATAAATGAATAATTCTTGGATGATACAAATGACAAGACATCCTTTCTATATATAGGATTCTAAGGGGTCGTTATATAATTAGAGCTGAAATAATAATAATAATGTAGAGGCATAAGAATAACAATAGTGGGCTTTTATAGGGCACAATAATAACAATATGGGGACTGCATGGACACAACAATACAATAAGGGGGTTGCACTAATAAAAATAAGGGGTTACACTAGTAGTATGCGGACCTAACATACTCCTCTCCTTCAAAAAAGTGTTGTCATCAACGCTTGAATAGTTCTGGATGCTTCTGTATAAAATTCTCATCCTCCCATGTGGAATCTTCATAAGATAAGTTCTTCCACTTGATGAGATACTATGAAATTGATCGATTCATAGCTATCAAATTCTTGTTTCCATGACTACTTTAGGTTCCAATATGATTTTTCCTTCCTCATCAAGTTCTAACAATATTGTTTGATTTGGGATCTTGTCACCTATAACCTTCTTTAAGCATGAAACATGGAAAACTAGGAGCACTCAAGAGGATTTAGGAAGCTCCAATTTGTATGCCATAGTATCAATCTTTTGCAACACCTTGTAAGGACCATAGTACTTTGCTGATAATTTATTGTCCATCTTAGCTTGCTTGAGGGGAATTTTCTTATATGGTTGTAGCCATAAAAATACCCAGTCGCCTACATCAAAACTTATTTCATTGTGATGTTGATCTACATGTTGCCTCACTTGATTTTGCACCAAAGTGAGGTTTATTTTTAAAGTTGGAGAATTTCTTGTTGATTCTCTATGTGATCTTTCATTGCTTGAACCTTTTTCTTCTTGATATTTCCTTATATCTTGAGAGTTTGAGGAGTGGTAATTTCTACCAATGCATTACAAGACATGGTTGGATTCATTTCTTCTTTCTCTGGAGTTGGTTCATGGTCTCTATCCTCTTCGTTTGAATTTTCTTGATCCTTTTCTAGGAGCAAGAAAACTTCCATCTTTATAGTTATGATTGGTCAAATTCCTCATTGCCATAATTTTTCTTTCAATTTTTCTTGCGAACCTAGATTCCTTCTCTAATGAATCAGGCTCCTAGAGGTGAACCTCATGCTGGATGTTATCCTTTAAAGTCCCTATGAATACATAAATCATATGCTTCTTGTTGGGCCTAATAATTATCCTTAAAATACATCCACTTTCACTCCATTCACACATTTTCTCACCTCTATTCCACCACCATGTCACCACATCAGCTTCACTTTCATCATTAAATGGGTTACCATTGTGTTTTCTAAAACATTATTAATTCTTAGTATTTTTAAGTTAATTCGTGGTTAAACTTTAGAAAATAATATCCATATACTTATACCTAACAATTAGAATGAGTTTGTTAACATGTGTAGATACGAAGGAAGCTTCAAAGGCATCTTCATGTGGCACTCTATATTCAAATTCGAATTTGAGGAGATCATGGACTTCACGGAGAAGATCATGGAACTCATGGTGGAGATCATGGAGGATAGGGTTATGTGTAACCATTGCTTGAGGAATATGTGGATCAAAGGAGGGAATAGTGGGTCTACATTTATGAGCTTGTTATCATAGCTTTTGCATAAATAGGAGTGTTATCTCCTTCATTTTTAATCTTAATCTTCATTTGTAGTCTTAGTATTTTTAGAATCTTAGAACCTAGTTCTTCATTGTAATCTAGTAATGTTAATCTAGATAGAATTTAGAATAGTTTTGGTGAGGAGCATATTAGCTTATAGCCATTCTACTTTGAAAATCATGACAAATAAAATGGAGCTTCTTTCATCCTCTACATTTGACTTCTCTTTTGGTATGCTTGTGAATCATTGGAAGGATCCCCATTGCCTAGCAAGTAGACTTTTGTTTTGGTAAGATTTTATTTTATGTTTGTGAATTTCAATAGATTAAATTATTAGGTTCATATGTTTGAAATATTAATGAATGACCATTTGTAAGAAAGTATTGATGTTTCCTTCAATGAGTCTGATTTGTTATATAATGTTTGATTTCATTAGTTTAACTTTTTGATGTATATGCTTGGGATATAAACGAATAATCTCTTGTAAGAGAAATTTAATATTTCATGCAATCAATTAGAATTATGTTTAAATAGCTTTAATTTCATTAGTTTAAATATTTGATTAGAAAGACTAATCAATAGTCTCCTGTAAGGGAGCTTTAATATTTCTTCACCTAGCTTAGTTTAGTTTGTCTCTGAGTCCATATATATTGGATGATCCTCGAAGTTTACTTACCTAGATTGATAGTGAATGAAACTCTAATTTGCATCTGCATTTTAGACCCAAATTTGCACCGTTTCCAGGGAGGATTATTTGGAGATAGACTTAGGAAGTTAATTTTATTGAAATTTCTTTTTATGTACTAACTTGTGAAACCTAGTGATAATAAGATCTTCATAAATGAGTTCAAGTTTGAGATTTTTGATTTTTTCGTACTTAATTAGTTTCAAATTCAGTTTTTAAATCCCCCATTTCTTACTAATCCATCTAAGGATGAGAAAATTGAAGATGTTGAATAGGTACTTCTTGGAGAACAAGGACAATATTGAGGATTGGTTTCAAAAGAACGTTGCACCAACTCCAAGAATAAGACAGGTTACTCATATTTTTACAAATCATAAGGTAAAAACTTTAAATCTAGATGTGATCATTTTTAAATTTTTAGTTTGTAGATGGCTTCACTGGAAGTATTCTTTTACCTAGGAAGTAAAAAAAAATAAAATCTTTCAAGTTAAGGTAGAATAGATTAGAAAAAAAATGAGATCTCATAGAGTTTTCCTTTAGTCTTGTTTTTTTTTAATAAAAATAATAAAAAAAATCATCCACATTTCTCATGAATAAATTTAAGTAAGAGCCACTTCATTCACACTAACCTACAAAAATAAAAATTAAAAAACAAATCAATATGTTAGTATGCTCTCTTCCTATGCTTCAAGCGATCAGGAAGATCAAAAAATTTCTTGATTTATTTTCAAAATTAAATAAAAATATCTTGCTAGGAATTTGCATAAATCATTAAAACTATAAGCATTATAAGTAATCAAAATCATTTTTTTAAGAAATTCTTTATTTTCGATTTCAAAATTAAATTTGTGGTTTCATAATTTGATAATCGTGTTGAAACTTCTCTGCATATGTACTGGGACCATTTCTTCACATAAGCCAAATCGGCATATAAACAATTCAATGTCAATCTTTAGGAAAGAAATATGCGATCATTTTAAGGAAGAAATTTATGATAAAAATCCATTCGGCTTGATCTAATTGCAAAAAAATATTTTCTCTTAATATTTTTGAAACTGATTATTTCATGGAAAGGGAGGTTTTACACGATTATCCTCTATCTCGCAATTTCAAGTTAAAACTAAAAAGAATTATAAAGAAGTTGAAGTAGACAAGCAGCAGATAAATGTTGTTTGTGAAAAGTTCTAAAAATTTTTAGAGGTGAGTATCATAGCAAGAATTTTCTTCTATTGGTGAAGAGAACGTGCTTTGATCTTGGCTAGCTAGATGGTTTGTAATACAGACTTGTAGAAGGAGGTAGCGAGTTCGATTCATCGCATGAGTGCATGAAGCATACTCATTTTATGGTCACTATTAGTAAGGTTTCACACTTGGAGGATCGGTTCATATAAAGATCAGAGGAGTGCCAATTAAAATCAACTATGTGGAATGTTGATTCAGCTAGATTTGTTCTATTGATTTGTGTGGATCTATCATGTGGCTGAGAAAGTGAATCAAATATCTCATAGAAAATCCAGTTTTGTAAGTATTGTGCACTTGGAGCATCGATGGAATGTAGCCCTCACCTGAAGAGGAGTTGACCTTGCCATAGTTATTTCCCATATTTTTGCATCCACTTGTGGCAATTTTTCGCAAAACGACATTGATATCTAAGCTAGATCAGATTGGATTGGGACTATTTCCATGGACTTTCAAATGTTTTGAGCTACGCAAGACCATGGTGGAACTTTACAAAACATGTCATATGGCTTGGTAGAGTAAATAGATGAATGAGAGGTAGTCTAAGCCATCGACTCTTGCAATATGACCGTCAGAGGAAAAGGTGGTGTTGAATCATTATGGTGGCTTACACTTGATCGAAGGTCCTCGATTTATTCTTGCATGTTAATAACACTTCGAATGAGATATGGTTCCAATGAGATATTCCTCAACAGAAGAGTTTAAGAAAATTTTCAATATTATATCTGAGGTAAGTTGTCTTCTCGAGCATCTGGTTTCTTTATGTTTCCCATTTAAGGTGAAAACAACACATCAATTTTGAATATATCAGTGAAGGTTGTGAGATAGGAGTTGTCTCTCAGTAACTCGAAGAAACAATAATATCAGTGTGGTCGTTGTTGATATCAACACTAACTCAAACCCGAGCACAACCTCAACCCTAAGACACAGAAAAAAGACACCTACATACTAAGTGTGTTGAACTAATTTGTAATGCTTCGGTGCATTTATGTTTTGTTGCATTTATATTTTGTTGGAAATACCTAGATTGACTTATGAGGGAACTTCACATTCAAGGTATCATGAACTCAATGGATTGAATCAATGAGGCAACCACATGTGCTATAACCATACTGTGCTACTACATGCCTGCAATTTGAAACCTCACAACAACACCAGTGGTTACTACAATTGACAAATATGTGCTAAACTAGTATATAGAAATGAGTACTAAACCACTACAAAGGCCATTTGAACAACCAGTTGGATTAGATGGACCAGAAAACCTGTATCATATAGAAAGAAATGGCCAAATCCTTCATAATAGACATTGGTCAACCCTAACATGCCAAAATAGCAATCTAGCATGAATCCATTTGAGCGATTTGAGCATGCATATTTTGTGGCACGAACTGAGGCAATTTGATGATTTGATGATTGCATGTAGATTTTGTGAAGCTATAAATTAGAGAAGATATCGATTCAAACAGGAGGTCAACACAGCAAAAGGAATCTCAAGAAAGGAATGTTAGGTAAGTGACCTGCCCAGAAAACTGTCTCGGAAATGTGCGTTGTTAACTTTTGGCCAAGAATTGCGAGGGTGAAACGTTTTGCCCATAAATGCAAGACCAAAATTGTGAGGAAGAAGTGTTCTTCCAAGAATTGTGAACTTAGAATTGCGAACGCAAGATTTTTGCCATGCAAAGCACTTCAATGGCAATTAAATAAAAATCTTTGGTTAGGCCATTGAGAATGACAAAAGATTATTGTCTGTGGTTCGATTTTAAGCAGAAACAACTTAGGGCTTGCAATGGTAAAATTTTCATGAATCTTATCTAATAATACAATAAAAAAATCTTCCTTCTCAGCAAAATATTCTCTAAATAAACTATTTGATCATTGTTTAAATATCTATGTTGGAGTGTAATACAGTTTAGACCTTCATTTGCAAAATATTTTCTAATTAAACTCAGCAAAATCCGAGTGTTTAATATTTCGTTGGAGATGTTGGAGTGTTATATTTTCAAGACTATAAAATAATATGTTCATTGAACTGGATGTAAAATTGAATTCATGATTTCTTGAAAATGGGAAATTCTTGCAGTGATAATGAAATATAGCTTGTCGATCTAGTCTAATTTTATGTTTCCACTGTTGAGACCTGCTTTAGCACAATGACCATTTGAGGATATATTATATATATATATAATATATATATATATATATATATATATATTATATACATGCTATGTTGATTATGAACCACAACAACTTCATTAGTTGATAATTACGTTAATTTCTGGGCGCAGGGAAAAAATGAAGACTTATTACTTCCCGTTCAGATGTAATTGAATTCTATGATCTGCTTGAAAATGGGAATTCCTACAGTGATAATGAATATAGCTTTCAATTACTTTGCTTTATGTTAGCACTATTTTGAGACTTTCTTTAGCACAATACCATTTGAGGAAGCTATATATATATACATGCTATTGGTGATTATGAACCGCAACAACTTCTTAGTGATAATTACTGATTTTGGGCATGCAGAAAAAATGAAGACTTATACTCCAGTCAATTTGCTTTATAGCGGGGATTATGAATTTGAGGTGTCAGATCATTTTGTAGGACAATCATCATTCGAGGAGCTTGGTCAGCATTCTAGTTTGACTGTGGTCAAAATTACTGTGGAAAAGCTCAACGACATAGACAACCTATACTTTCTCTAGCTCTTGAACTAGTGCATAACTCTCTTGGAGGCTAGGACTGTAAAAATATCCTAAGACATTTGAATAGGATAGAAACTTTAAGATTCTATTTTTAGGGCAAAGAAGGATCTCAGAACTATCCCTTTCCATAGGATGAACTGTGATTATCTTTCTAGAAATACAATGGAGTGTTTGCGGAATGGCGTTTCTAGAGAAAACTGAAGGGTCGTAACTGTCTCTCTGCAAACTTGTTTTTTGACATGCAGTTTGCCAAATAAGGCTCTAGAGAACCCCATATATCTCCCAATCGATTATGAATTGGCGAAAATAATTTTTTAGTTTTATAACGGCCCCTCTTCCAAGAGAAACCCATATTTTATTTTCTAGAAATTTGTTTTTATTTGGCTAGAAATCTAGTTTTAAAATGATGTGTCAAAATTTCTATGCGTTTCTAGCAAACTGCTATGATGAAAAACATTTTCCATCTTGAAATTTTGATCAATGTTTATTGATGTTGTCACCGCTCCGTGTTCCATTAATGAACCACTAACATGCTTTACATAGACAATAGAGTGCTTGGCAGAATCCACTACGTTGTCCACGGATTTGTCAAATCTGATGACATAAACTGATGAAGTGGTGTAATTGTCTTGTTGGCTAGTTTTTATTGAAGATTTTTCGAATTTTTGGAATTACATAGACAAGAAACGAAGTAAAATGATTATTTTAACTTGCTTTTATCCATAATATTTCGAAACATTTCAAAAATATATTATATAAGAAAAAACAAATAGCAATAAAAATGAGATGAAAAATAAAGAAACAAGTACTGCGAGTTGTTGAAACATTGCAGGAAGAAGAACATAGCTTCTGTATGCTTAGTCTTGTCAATTCCTCATTCAACTGTCTCTTGTTTCAACAAGCCGGCCCATATTAAATAACACTCATTGCAGAAAAATTGGAACCAAAGACAGTGGTATATCATTGGTATGTTAGTTTTCCTCTTAAGTGATGGATTTCATAATCATATAATTGCACCACCTATGCAAGGCTTAGAGAAAGAGAAGACCGACAGTGAGTAGCGAGTTTATAACTAAATCGAAATCAAGCATAAGGGTTGAAACATTTGGTATTGTTCCTTATTCCTATCCAACTGCTATTGGCCTCAAGGATAAAATACTATTCCACATCTACACGAAGATTTAATTACTTGGCTTCTATATGTAACGTACTAATGTGGAGGACACAAAAAAACCTATAATGCCAAGCTCTTACATGCGCATTCCATGAGCCATCGGACACAAACATGGAGTTGATTTACTTTTCATGGTTATTTTTATTAAAATAGATTGTCATTAACATCATGAACTGAACTAAAATTATGCTTTTTATAATATTTAATCTCTTTAACTTTGGCATACAATTTTTGCATAAGAATCAGGAAGGGAATGGCCATCTCTTCTTAAACAAACTTATGTTCTTTATGCCAAGTTGTTTTTAGCAGGTTTCGAATGATCAATTGATCATTAAGGATATTACATTGTGATGATAATGGGTCTTCAAAAGGCTAGTTTCATGAGAAATTCTAAAGAACAAGACCATGATAATAAGAACGACATTTCTAGAAAATTACAAGTTCTCATAACTTCCTGTAAAGGTTGAATGGTTTGATATGTTGCATGACAGATTAGAAAATTTGAAGATTTGGGGGTTGTTCCTAAATGTACAAGGATGGTGAAATACCTATCCACACTTGAATTCGATGTCTACAGGTGGCTGGTCAACGCTGGTCAAACTCAGCTATTTTAGTAGAAAGTCTAGAATCAAGGAGCAGATTTGCTATTTCTTAGATTTTTCATGCCATACTTCACTTCTTCCCAATAACAGTCATTATCCATTTCTCATTATCCACATACACTTCATTACATTTTTTGCAATCTAACAATAAAAGCAACGAAGCTCATTTACAAGATTTTTGTTCCACATTAAATATTCATTGTGAGTTTCCTTTTCCCTACCCTTGCAAATAAAAACTTGCTTCCATACACCATTGAGTCCATAGTGCTTGATTCTAAATATTTTTCTAAAACACCTTGAAGCTTGCATGCCTTAAGGGCAAGCTATCATGCCGATAAACAAGGAATATATTAATGTCCCTTGTTCATCGGATCTTCTAAGTATTCGAGAAAAACAAATTCATTCATACTTAGAATGATGTGTTAGGGTTATCTTGACTCTCATCCACACCAAATATGGGAGCTCTCATGTTGACTAGTGGAAACCATTAATCACCAATAAGTTAAAAATTCCTTGTTATGTTCGACACCGAAACATTTATTCACATGACAAGAATTGTGCCAATGAGGGTTGAAGACTTGAAGACCCATCATTTTGTAGCATAGGAAGTAGATTAACTTTCATTACTTTTCAGTTGTTGATGTCAGTGACTTGAGGACAAGTCAACAAATAAGGCTAGGGGAAAAGTGTAAATTCTAAATTTTGTATACCTTCCAAGACTTATACATTTTCAGCTGCATTTAGCAACAGATTTTGAACATTCAACAGAAGATCTAGTAGTAGATTTAGCAGTAGATGCAACAACAATAAAAGATTCACTTTTTTGACTTCATCTACCATTTTCACAGCCAAGTGAAGAATACTATGATTAGAATTTTGTAGCGACACATGCACAACTCTCATCCATTTTTGAAAGGGTACGCTGAGGTATGATATTTTCTAACTTTTAACCATTTAATTCTTTGAAAGCTAGAACGATAATTTTTGGAAAAACTTCCTTTCCTCATTTCATAAAATTGCCAAAACCATCAGTTTGGGGGGGATAGACTTACATTCATAATTTGTGACATTCATATTTTTCCATATTCATATATCACATTCTAAAACAAACATACCTTCAAGATATATTCACTATTACATGAGAATATAAATGGCTTTATAAAAAGTACTTAAAAGCTAATTGGATGCAACACAATCATGGTTGTTACACAAGAACTAAGAATGATGCATTCCGAAAAAAATACTTTGCAATAAAAATAAAATTATGATTATGCAAAGTTCATACATTAAAATTGAAGGCAACAAACAAAATATGGTTGAAACACAAGAACCAACCAAGTTGCAATTCATCAAAAACACTTTGCAAAAGTTAAGTAAATGATATCATCCAAAGTTTAAACCAAATCTCAAGTATCAAAAAGTAATGTAATAGATTCCATGAGGACATGCAATACCTTTAGTTCGGGGGTACGTTGGGCCTAAGAATTATCCTTAAAATATGTCCACTTTCACTCCATTCACACATTCTCTCACCTCTATTCCACCACCATGTGACCACATCAGCTTCACTTTCATCATTAAATGGGCTACCATTGTGTTTTCCACAACATTATTGATTCTTAGAATTTTTAAGTGAATTTGTAGTTAAACTTTAGAAAATAATATCCATATACTTATAACTAACAATTAGAATGAGTTTGTTGACATGTGTAGATACAAAGGAAGCTTCCAAGGCATATTTATGTGATACTCTATGTTCAAGTTCGAATTGGAGGAGATCATGGACCTCATGGAGAAGATCATGGACCTCATGGAGGATAGGGTTATGTGTCACCATTGGTTAAGAAATATGTTGATCAAAGCAAGGAATAGTGGGTCTACATTTATTCATTTGTTATCATAGCTTTTGTATAAACATGAGCGTTATCTCCTTCATTTGTAATAATAGTATTTTTAGAATCTTAGAACCTAGTCCTTCATTGTAATCTAGTAATGTTAATCTAGATATAATTTAGAATAGTTTTGGTTAGGATCATATGAGCTTATAGCCATTGTACTTTGAAAATCAGGATGAATAAAATGGAGCTTCTTTGATCCTCTACATTTTACTTCTCTTTCGGTGTTCTTGTGAATCCTTGGAAGGATCCCCATTGCCTAGCAAGTAGACTTTTGTTTTGGTAAGCTTTTATTTTATGTTTGTGAATTTCAATAGATTAAATTATTAGGTTCATACATTTGAAATATTAATGAATGACCTTTCGTAAGGAAGTATTAATGCTTCCTTCAATGAATTTGATTTGTTATTTAATGTTTGGTTTCATTAGTTGAAGTTTCTGATTTATATGCTTTAGATATAAATGAATAGTCTCTTGTAAGAGAGCTTTGATAGTTCATGCAATCAATCAGAATTATGTTAAAGAGATTTAATTTCATTAGTTTAAATAGTTTATTAGAAATATTAATGAACAGTCTCCTATAAGGGAGCTTTAATATTTCTTCACCTAGCTTATTTTAGTTTGTCTGTGAGTCCATATATATTGGATGATCCTCGAAGTTTACTTACCCAGATTGATAGTAAATGAAACTCTAATTTGCATCCGCATTTTAGACCCAACACTTCTCTTGAATATCATTTACCCTTATATTCAATTTTTTAAACTTCTCAATCTGCTCTACCATTGAACCCTTTTATTTGAGATTTATAAATCATCTAAAGAAGGTGTTTCTCTTTGTATCCTCATAATGTGCTATCGTTTCATTCATAAAAATCGAACATGTGATAAGTGGTTTACGAGAACAAAGCCCTCTATATCATACAAAATAATTTGGTTTTAATTATAAAGATGAAATACATACCTCTTTTAATATACGCACATCATGTAGATCAAAATATTGCTATATCTATAGTATCGAAGTCATTAGATCCTTTCCTTCAAACTTCCTCATATCTCTTTTTCTTGATTTTAGGAGATCGATCGTAAAATGGCTGTAACTTTGTAATTTTGAGTCTCCAAGTTCTGAAGTTTGGTGTTGAGGTAGCCCTCTTAGTCCTCTTTCAAACTCCACAAGCATGATCATGATTGGATTCTCCAAGAAATAGTTATGTCCAATCTCCCATGATGACCTTATTATAGACTGGTTCAGTAGAGCGAGCTTGTATGAAGTACCACGTGTAACTATTTTTTCCTTTGGCTCTGAAAATGATACCCAACAAACTACAATCCTTCCTATTTCTAGCACGTATTATGAAATTTGAATCTGATGCTCAGAGAGAAAGTTATGATGATTTTCCTAGGGTCGCCTGTTTGAGATGGAATTCGAGAGTCTCCGAGAACCCTAAATTCCTTGGATCATATCTCTGCAAATCTAGCAAACCAAGTTCTGACATTCGTACATGAGATGCAACAAGATTTAAGCTCAAATATATTTTCATTTAAGCTTATGAATATTTGTAGAAACAAAGTTATAATGAACATTCCATGATGACCTGTTTGAGATGGAATTCTATAACTTGGAAAAACCCTACCTTCTTGAACTCATATCTCCAAAAATATAGCAATAAAATATTTGAAATTTGGACACAATGTTCAAAAAGGGTTTTAATAAAATGTGTTCTAATATTAGCTTCTGAAACTTTGTATAAAAAATGTTATAGTGAAAATTCCATGACGACCTATTTGAAGCAGTGAAACACTAGAATCCAAAGCTTTAATACCAAATGTTAAGAATCCAGCTCACAAAATAGAAGAAGAAATAGATCAAAGGCTTAAAAATTAGCCTCTTCGAGGGCTAAACCTCTTTCGCATTACATAAATTAATAATTATTAGATGATACAAATGAGAAGACCTTCTTTCTATATATAGGAGTCTAAGGGGTCATAATATAGTTAGTGCTGACATAGAAATAATATGTAAGGCCACAACAATAACAATAGTGGGCTTTTATGGGGTAAAGTAATAACAATATGGGGATTGCATGGGCACAAAAATATAATAAAGGGGTTTCACTAATAAAAATAAGGGGCTACACTAGTAGTATATGGACCTAACAAGAAACCTGTGTTGTTTCACCTCATATATGTTCAACTTTAACTGCAGCTCATAGATTTTGAACCACATGGAGTTTTTCCATATTTTTTTAGGCTACCATGTAACATTGATAGTATAAGGTTGGGGCACGGCACCGATATTCATGGCACTTGGGAATAACCTCATCTCTTGGGCCTATTAGCCCCAAGACCATGAGACTTAAAACATAATGCATTGATAAGGAAAGGGTTGTAGCGTGATCATTCAAATTCTATCATATGAATATTCCATTCCTTATAAGCTTTATAGTTCACCAATTTTGTTAAGAAAACATTTTTTTTAAGAAACAAAAGGTTTATATGGAACTTTGAATCTCAGAACTATTAAGAAACTAGCTCACAAAATAGAAGAAGAGATAGATCAATGACTTCAAAATAAGCCTCTTCGAGGGGGAAACCTCCTTTACATTAC